>PVJN01021565.1:11098-34575 GCA_004026805.1 Lasiurus borealis
AAAAAAAAAAAAAAAAAAAAAAAAAAAAAAAAAAAAAAAAAAAAAAAAAAAAAAAAAAAAAAAAAAAAAAAAAAAAAAAAAAAAAAAAAAAAAAAAAAAAAAAAAAAAAAAAAAAAAAAAAAAAAAAAAAAAAAAAAAAAAAAAAAAAAAAAAAAAAAAAAAAAAAAAAAAAAAAAAAAAAAAAAAAAAAAAAAAAGACCTAACAAACATACTAGAGGAACACAAAGACCTAACAACATACTAGAGGAACACAAGAATCAAGTCAAAGATTTGAAATATAAAGAAGCAGAAAACAATCAACTGAAAAAGCAAAAAGAAAAAAAGAATCCAAAAATGTGAAGATAATGTAAGGAGCCTCAGACAACTTCAAGTGTACCAACATCAGAATTATAGGGGTGCCAGAAGAAGAGAAAGAGAGCAAGCAAGATACTGAAAACCTATTTGAAGAAATAATGACTGAAAATTTCCCCCACCTGGTGAAAGAAATAGACTTACAAGTCCAGGAAGCACACAGAACCCCAAACAAAAGTAATCCAAAGAAGACCACACCAAGAGCAAAAGACCAAGAGAGAATATTAAAAGCAGCAGGAGAAAAACAGTTAATTACCTACAAGGGAGCACTCATACGATTGTCAGCTGATTTCTCAACAGAAACTACGCAGACCAGAAGGGAGTGGCAAGAAATATTTAAAGTGATGAATAGCAAAAGCCTATAATCAAGATTACTCTACCCAGCAAAGCTATCATTCAGAAATGAAGGTCAGATAAAGAGCTTCACATATAAGAAAACACTAAAGGAGTTCATCAACTCCAAACCAGTATTATATAAAAGCTGAAAGGTATTCTTTAAGAAGAGGAAGAAGAAAACGGTAAAGATGAAAATTATGAACAACAAATACATACCTATCAACAAGTGAATCTAAAAATCAAGGGAACTGAAAATCTGAACAAAATAAACTGGTGAATATAATAGAATCAGGGGCATAGAAAGGGAGTGGACTGATATTTCTCAGGGAAAAGAGGTGAGGGGAGGTGCAGGGAGAGACTGGACAAAAATCATACACCTATGGATGAGGACAGTGGGGGTTAGATAGGGGCAGAGAGTGGGGTGGGAGCTGAGTAGAGGGGAGCTGGGAGCTATGGTGGGGAACAAAGAGGAACAATTGTAATCTGTACAATAAAGATTTATTTTAAAAAATGTAAACAAAGATGATAAATGTTACCTTCAAAGAAGTCTACAGAGCACTATTGTTTCTTTCCTACCTGCAGAAGGTGCAAGTGCAGAAAGTTGTCTTGAACTTTGTAGCCATGCTCAGGATTACTGGACCCTCAGAACTTCACTGAGAAGTAGTTCTAAAGTAATCATGTGATGTATCTCACACCTTTTTCCACTCACATGGGACTCATAAATGTTTTATGTAACTTTTCTTTACAAAAAAATCTTGAGTACTTATTACTTCCTGCTTTCCGGTCCTGGTGACATATGTCTTCAATGTAGTTGTCCTGTGTGATGGTGAGACAGTAATGGTCTTTGTGAAATCTACTATGGTTCAGAGCCAAATAATTTATATAACCCTGGGATAAAACAGTTTCTTGTTCTGCCTGTCATGAAAACAGCTGTTATAGGTGTTCTCCATCTTTGGGATTGAGAGAGAAAAAGCTTTTTCCAGATTAATAGTCATACACCTGGTGCTAAAAGTGCTAGTAAAGAATGTACCTCTGCAACAGCTGTGTTTGAAATCACTGTCTGATTAATTCTCCAGTCATCTATTCTCCTTTTCCAGTGCCAGCTGTCTTTAGAGCCCTACTGGGGCAAATTTAGTTAAACTCCATCCATCATTTGATTCTTATAGACATCTTTTCTGATCATCAGTCCACAGTGGTATTCTAGATCCCCATTTTTAGTGTTAGTTAACACAACAGTGCCCAAAAGACCTGGTATTTCCCTTTCTCCAGTACAGTTGCCTTGCTGGGGAAGGCCAAGCTGATAGTTTACAGTTGATACCTATGATGTCATCACAAGGACTAGCATTCTCTCCTTCACTCATAAAACTCTGATCTCTGAATTGACTTAGGGCTAGAATTTGGAAAAGACATTTCAAATTTTTGTTGCAATGGCTCAAGTCGGGCCTCCCGTTTCAAACCTAAACCTTACAGCTTTACTACATTGGAGCATTTCCCTGCCTCTATGTTTAGTCCATACAGATCATCTGATCAAGTACTCAAAGTCAATGGTCACTGCAGGTTAAAGAATTCTGATTACAGCTTCGTTCTGCTAGCAATAACAGTAACCATTTCCTCCTGCCTCATGCATAGAAGTGCTACTACCTGACTCTGCCACCTCAGCATCCCACTATCTACATTGAAACATTACCCATGACTACTTCTGGCCTATAGAAGGTGGACAGTGTTGTTCACTGATGCAGGCTTTTCCCTCCCAGGGAACATGTTAGGGAGCAGCTCTTAACTCTGTGGTTCCTACCTGAAAATGAGAATTGAGGAGTGTGGGCATTTCATTGTCTGCTCTAAAGCTGCCCCGTGCAATTAGAAGCAACTAATTCTGTCTTTGAATTCTTCATATTTTTGTTCATGTTGCTTGGCTTCTTTGGTCACTTCATTTCAGGAGACTAGAGTTAATAATCTTTACTTTGTTACTACATGTAATGGACTGCCAGATTATACTTTTTAATTTTTTAGAAAAGCCATCAGCCTTTACAGAATCTGATAACTAATAAGAGATCTCTCTGATTTTGCTGATTATATTGTTTTCAACAACTTCTAGCAGCCATTTAGTATCAACCAACGTTCTTCCCTTAAGCACCAAAATACCTCTGGCTAGTTGTGCAGCAGAAAAGTTCATTAACAAGAAATTGAGTAGATGACCAAATTGTTGAAACCTGGAGAACCAGGATCAAAGTTAAGCTTCCAGAAATAACTAAAAACTATATCTCAAAACTTGCTTAAAGCTATGTCTCACTTTGCTTCAACATTCCCATCAAGCTTTATGAGAACCTGCTGCTTTATGTGATGCCCAACAGTTGAATGCTTCACATCCTTATGAACAAATCGTATGCTGCAGAGAGCCTCCTCCCTCTAATTGCTTACTTCTGATTCATTGACTGATTAGTGGATCCTTGGGAGTGGAGTAGGCTAGGTAACTCAGTGTTCTGGGTTTTACCTAGGCAAGTCATACCTCATAAGGCTAGACATTCATCAAACCTAGAAAGGGTATCAAAAATTAGAGAATGTTACAAATGCCACTACATACTTTGAGAATTTTTTCCTAGTTGCTATGGGTACTGTAGAAATATTTTTCCAGCTTTTTGTTCTCTTGGCTAATTCTAAAAAAAAAAAATCCTTTGAAGTAAAAGTAGGTGAGTTTCATTCTTACTAACACAGGATTTTAGCAACCGCCAGGTTCATGTGTCATCTTGTAAAAAGTTTGCCACTTTGCCACCACTATTTCATTATTTTACAAACAATCTGAGGTTTGTGCAGTTATGCCTAAATTATGTGACACTATTCAAAGTATATGCAATATTTTTTTCATGTATGCATGCTAAAAATAGATAATTTTATAAGGTATATATTAATATATTTTTGAAGTGCTTGTGTTTTAGTTATTAAGTTGTCTGAGTCAATATTAGTTTGCCCCTAATAAGTCTTATGGACATTGGATATAGCACTAGTTTTTATAGCATGATGGCCACAAAGGTTAGCAAAGTAAAAAGGACTTCAGTAACCTGTTTTTCTACTGAATTTGCCTAAATTAAATTTTAGTTGTCTTTTGTGTCCTTGACACCCTCTTTGCTCTCTATATTTCACACTCTTGTCAATGGTTCTGTTTCTTCTATACTCCTCTCTCTCTCTCTTTTTTTTTTTTTTTTTGTTATCTAACCTGTTATCCATAGTTTCTGCTGTTTTTGCAACTCTGATTCCAAGTGTAAGACTGAAGAAAACATGGAAAAACTGGATAGCAAAGTACTGTTTATCAAATTAAGTCATATATGTTCTGAGCCTATAAAAGAAGAAGCTTCCATCCTTATGACTGTTTTCACTGGGCCTTTTTACTTCTGTCTTCCTTTGAGATTTTGGGTTGTTACAGAAGATTACCGCTGCTTAAAACCTTTTTGTTAGCCGAAACCGGTTTGGCTCAGTGGATAGAGCGTCGGTTTGCGGACTGAAAGGTCCCAGGTTCGATTCCAGTTGGGGGCATGTACCTTGCTTATGGACACATCTCCACAGTGGGGCGTGCAGTTGGCGGCTGATCAATGTCTCTCTCTCATCGATGTTTCTGACTTTCTATCTCTCTCCCTTCCTCTCTGTAAAAAATCAATAAAATATATTTTAAAAACCTTTTTGTTAGTCTAGAATATTGTAGACTAGTAAGTTTCAACATTAGATCTCTCCAACCCATTTGAGTCTTTTCCAAATTAACTTTCTAACCATGTGATTGGAAGTACAGTATTTTAGGATAAATTCTGTATCTAGCATTCAGTGTACATTGGGATTGAATCATTAAATAATTACTTCCTTGTCACCATGATTTTTCATTATTTTTATATATAGGATGTGATTATTACCTTATATCAGGAACATGTTAATCGTAGTTTCTTTGCCATTTTATAAGAATTTTAATATCTGATTTTTATTCATCTGTGAAGATATTTGGTATATAAAATACCTTTGTTGTTTAGTTTTTTTTTTATAGTTTAGTATATTTATTCACTTAAAATTTAATGTTACTATAATGTATTCAGCACTTTGCTTTTGTCTTCAATATTTATTCCATTCCTGTGGCTCACATTTTCCTTTTTTTATGTATCATGTGTTGAAAATGAAAATATCTTGTCTGGGATGGAGTTTAGCCACTGGACTAAACAAACAACTCTCTTTCTGCTCTTAGTTTATTTTAGTGGTTAAATTACTGAAAAATCATGTTAATAAAAAAGTTTTCATTTACCTTTTTTATTGTATACTTTCATAGTAAAAATACTTTCCTTTCACCTCTCCCACCAAATGCAACTTGTTCACTCATATTTCTTTTTTATTTTTTTAAACTCTCACATCAGTAGTCAGGAGATAGTAAAAGTAGCATGATATTCAAGAATTTTAAGTCCTTGAATTTAGTGAAAGAAATTAAGCCACTTGAACAGAGTTTCTAAACCTCAGAAGGAATCTATGATAGGCTACTTAGATAACTCTCTCTCACTTTAGTGGGAGAAGCATGAGAGAGAATACCCAAGCATGTAAACATTTGTAAGTTTCTGATTGTGTCATGTCTCTGACATCTGGTAGCCAAAGCAAGTTGCATGGCCAAATCCAAGGTCAAAAGGCAGAAAGGTACATTCCACCCACCATGAGGCCAGCATGTTGCACGGTCAAATGCAATGTCAATAGAGTGGAAAAGTCTATGCCTTCTTTGGAGATGGGGAGAAAGAATGGATGAATAGTTGCTAAACAATAATTTACTCCACCATACCACCCAGTCTCAGTTAGCTACCCCCTCGCCTACTACCCTTACTTTATCATATTTACTACTCTGTTTTATTTTTTCTTAACACTTATCATTATCTGAAACTATGTTAATAGTTTGTTACATTTTCAGTCAATCAACAAATATTATCAAATATATAATGTGTGTTAAGTGATACTGTACAAATAGGGATAAATCAGTAAGTAAGGCAAATATCCATGTTGTCTGTCTCCACTAATATATATAACAAAAAATACCTTTTCTGTTTTGTTCACTACTCTACTAGTATTTTCAGTACCTAGAATAATCCTGGCACATAGCTCAATAAAATTTGGTTCAAGAATGAAGGAATGCCATTAAACTGTTATGTAATCTAATCCATTTGCTTAGATCCCATACTTATTAAGCAACTTTCTGATTATGACTTGTTTACAACCTAGGGAGTTTTTATAGTCAGTTTTGTGAAGTTACTTCAAATCTTCTCTTGAGAGAAAGATCTATGCTTAGTATTTTGGCAAACCTGGGATTGATACCTACACAGCTGAAAACCAATCCTTAAATGTAGTGAACTCACCAAGGTAAACCCATCCTGAGAAACTTCTTAAGAACTAGATACCATTGGCTAAGTATACATTTAATTCCCTTCTATATAGTACAGCTTATTAAAGATAATGCATTTTTACATGGAATATATGATATCCAATGTCTTGTGAAGTTCTGCTCACTTTAGATCATTATATTCTTTGCTTAAGATTTCTACCCACAGTAGTTTTAATGATTAAATATTAGTTCTTTTTTGTTAGGCTCATGCATGGCAAGTTCAAGTTCAAAGAAATCTTTGCTTAAGATTTCTACCCACAGTAGTTTTAATGATTAAATATTAGTTCTTTTTTGTTAGGCTCATGCATGGCAAGTTCAAAGGGTCTGGCGAAGAGCTAAATTCATTCATAGATACCATTGTCACGTTTTGAGTATTGAAAATCCATGCTACTCATTTTTTTTTTTAGCTTTTAAAGCTCTGTTTCAAGAACACTGTCTTGCCTGGCCAGTGTGGCTTAGTGGTTGAGCATTGACCCATGAACCAAGAGGTCAGTGGTTCAATTCCTGGTCAGGGCACCTACCCAGGTTGTGGGCTCCATCCTCAGTAGGGAGCAGGGACAGGGGGAGTTAACAGGAGGAAGCCAGTTGATGTTTTTCTCTCATTTACCTCTCTATCCCTTCTCCCTTCCTCTCTAAAATTAATAAAACATATTTTTAAAAAGAACTGTGTCTCAGAGCATGTATATATTATATAAAACCAAGCAAAAACTTAAAAGATTTTCCAAATAGATCTATTCCATAGAGATTTGAACTGCATTATCAAGAGTCAACACAGGAATATTCCCCACCAACATCTCTGAAGCTATAGTTGTTTGATTTTTACACTCAACCTATTAATATGTGATAAAATATGGCCTGACCAATCTCACATTTCAGACAAAATTAGCCATACCAATTCTCATATATACTTTAGATTCTTAAATTTTTTTTTATTCTTTAGGCCATAAAAAATATTAGATGTCATTAACATAGTCATCCAAGTTCAATATGTCACTGGCTGAAGAATATACTATACTGAGTGACCAGATTATTATGACCACCTGATGTTTATAGGGAAATTAGCTGTACACTGCATCGTATGGGATATGGAAGCCAAAGGCCTATTCAAACACCTTTGCTATCTGCAGTTACCAAGATAAAACATTTCCAATTTGCATAGGAACACAAGGATTGGACAGTCGAGCATTGGAAAAATGTCATGTGGTCCAGTGAATCACGTTTCCAGTTGCATCATGCAGATGGCAGAGTGAGAATTTCACGGAAACAGCTTGAAAGCATGCACTCCATATGCATGAGTACATCCCTTCAAGCTGGTGGGGCAATCTTATGATTTGGGGCATGTTTTCCTGGCATGATTTGGGCCTTTTAATTCATGTGGAACAACATCTGAATAGCACAACATACCTAAATATCATTGCTGATCAAGTTCATCCTATCATGTTGATGGCATATCCCAGTGGAGATGGCTTCTTCCAACAAGATAATGCGCCGTGCCTTGTATTGTACAGGAGTGATTTCTAGAACCTGAGAGAGACTTTACCTTGCTTCAGTGGCTCCCACAATCACCAGATCTCAATCCAATTGAGCATTTGTCAGATGAAGTTAAAAGAGCCATAAGACAGCTTGTTTCACAACCATCAAATCTCACAGAACTGGACAGTGCTATTCATCAGGCATGGTGTCAGATTCCTCGCATCACCTTTCAACATCCCGTGGATTCAATGCCAATATTATTATGATGGGGTCGTCATAATAATCTGGCCACTCAGTGTATAAGTAAATATAGTGATTCCTAATACGATCTAATAAAGAGGGAATATGCTAATTGGCCTTCATACCCCCACAAATATGGGGGGGCCTACAGCCAATAAGGAGGGAATATGCTAGTCTGTCACACCCTCAAATATGGCAGCGCCCACCACCACAAGATTGTGGTGCCCAGTTCCCTCAGGCACACTAGGGCTGCAGGCATAGCACCCCCAGGTGGGTGTGGCCAAGCCACAGGCCTGCCTCCAGAGTCCCCCAGTTCTTTCACCCTCCTAGCCATCCAGGGCTGGCCCAAGGTGCAGGCAAGGCTTGGATGTTGTCTGCTCAGCCACCCAGGGTGGGCCCGAGGCTCAGGCAAGCCTCCGATGTTGACTGTCCAGCTGTCCAGGACCACCCAAAGCTCAGATAACCAGGATGGGCCGAGGCTTGCATTGTTGGCAGTGGCAGCACCAGAGGTGTGATGGGGGTGTTGTCTTCCCCTGATCTCCAGGTCGCCTCCCACCCTTAAGGACACCCAGACTGAGAGAGGGGGCACCGCCCTCTCCAGTGCAGGAATTTTCATGCATCGGGCCTCTAGTAAAATATAAATGATTATGAAATAGAATTGGTAATGCAGCACTGTTGAAAAATAATACAGAAGATTTTGTACAATCTTACTACGTAAATATTTCCCAATATTTTTATTGCCAAAAGAGCTTTGAGTTCTGAGGGATAATTTTTTCTTATCCTACTTATTCATTAACAAATGCTCATTGAATATTTATATGCTACTAATTATATACTTTCAAGGCTTATAGCCTATTAAGGATATGGGGAAAAAAATAGGAATTGCCACACCTGTGATAGTGCTAGGAGACATGGGACAGGGTGATGTAGAAACACAAGAAATAAGGACCTAAGGAAGTCCCTAGAGGGTCACAGAATTCATCTCAGTATAATGATGTCTAAGTTAAAACTTCAAGAATTACATCTCTGTGTGTGTGTATACAATACATAGGGAAAGTGTCTTTTAAATATTTCCACATTCTGACCACCTTGATTTCTATAACCACTATCTAAGTCATCTTTTGTCTAGACTTCTGCACAAGTATCCTCCTAGATAGTATTTTTTCTACTCTTGCACTCCAAAGTTTATTTTTAATACAGTAGACAGAGTCATATTTAGAGATTTAAGCCATATTATGCCAGTCCTAGATATAAAGTTACCTTAATATATACCTCATTCCCTAAGACCTTTGATATAATAAAAAGACAGTATTTATTTCACTTGATTGAGGACTGTGATAATATGGATTAAATCTCAAAATTTGAGATTTGGATGGTTCCACCTTGCTCATAGTGAAAGCCGGAGTCATTGCAGTGGGATGTAGTGCCCCACATTATCGGCCCTCCCATTTCTTCTCTCACCTCCTGAAAACATCAATCGTAACAGTAAAATACACTTTTCACAAGTTTAGAGTGTCATATAAAACTCAATTCAGTGTTTTTACAAATTTACTAAACTTAATTTGTGGATGAAATTGAAAAAATGAGAATCATGAATTAATAAATAGAGTTAAATATACGTTGTTTCTGATTGACCTGCATACTATTTTCAGGTAAATTTCTTTAGCTATGAGAACCATTAAAATTAAATGTTAAAATAAACTACATAGAGAGCCAAAATGCTGCATTATGAAATACTAAATCAAGATCTTAAAATATAATGTAGCATTATTCAATTGCATTACTCTCCCTTCTTAAAAATTACATATTTCATAATATGTATATCATATTAGTATAAAATACAATATTTATAAATTAATAAACATTTCTTGGGAGTTCAGAGTTTCTATTAAACTCAATGGTTTTCTTCATACTTATGTCTAAGAAAATATACATGTAAACATTTTTTTTAAAGAGACAGGAGCGTGAGGGGAGTACTTTTACATGTGTTGAGAAAGTTTTACTGTCTTTTTAAAGACTCTATAATTATTCAGTCTGCTCTCCCATTTCCTTTAATTGGAAGACATATTTGAAAGGAAAAATCGAGTTGTCATAATTGATTTGTACCTTAGTTTCAATACTAGATATAAAGTTACCTTGATGTATACCTTATTCCCTAAGACTTTTGATATAATAAAAAAACAGTACATATTTATTTCACTTGTGTTGTTTTATTGTTATAAAGTTTTATTGTTATATAGGAAACTATAAGCTTAGAGAACACAGTAGAGAGCCAATAAGACTTAAAGCAATTCAGAGGATAACTAGATTGCTTAGGGGATAATCAAGAATAAGATAATGTTGAAAGCAACAATGATAAGTTCTTATTTCTTCTCTAGAGAACAGGTTAGAGATGTAATCCAGGAGTAAATTCACCAATTAGCCATCTATATATTTATATGATATGGAAGTAATATAAAATGCAACACTCATTTTTAAGGACTTTTGGGTGATGAGTCTAAATATATATTTTTTAATTATTGTGTAAGATAGTACATGATTATTGTAATACATGACTCAGCTTATCACCTCTCTGAGCATTTAGAGAATGGAACAACAAGAGAGACTGGATGATAACAGGAAAGAGTGTGTGTAGACCAGAGTTCTTCCTCTAGCATTGAAGAATGGTGGCACACAGTGCTAGATGCCTACATAATATAAAGTCTCCTCTTGTGCTTTTCCTTAGAACCAAGGATTACTAAAGGCAGCACTGTTACCAACACACAACTCCTTCCTGCAGCTTTAGTTCTAGCCACTCAGGTGCCAAAGGGAGTATATTGAGTGAGGCTTCTTAAAAAGCTGTTGCTTTCCAGGTTAAAAGGGAGACAGTCCTTTGGCAAGTGTATTTTCCTGTCCTTTCTCTTCTTTCCTATCTTAAACATAGACTGATGCCTGAAGGTGCAACATCATCTTATGGCCAAGGTTAAAAGTGCGTGCGTGTGTGTGTGTGTGTGTGTGTGTGTGTGTGTGTGTGTTAAAGATACTCATGTAGGAAAATGCTCTGGCTCCTAGAGTGCTTACTAGCTTTGGACTACTTCCCCCAGAGCCCAGAGCATTAAATAATAAACACTTGTTTGTTTAAGCCACTGCTTGTCAGATTTTTGTTACCCACAACTGAATATACTCTGGCTGATAGGAATGGTTCAGATTTGAGTAAGTTAAAAAAAATGAAGGAAAAAACAAAGCATCAAGTCACCAATAAGATCAACATTTGTTAGAATCAGAGTGGATGCTACTTGTCTGCATAGAAGTAGAGACTAGGCCCCTAGAATGGTGTTTGTATTGATTCAACTACTTTTAAATATATAAATTGCCTTAATTACTTTAGGAAAGTATTTTAATTGTTTTCTTTGTCATCTATGAATTATCTGAAAGAACATGGCATTCTTCTCTCCAGTTTTCTTAAATGAAGACAGAATTACGTAGATCCCTGCATTTAAAAATACTCAATAGTCCACCTGTCAATTGTAAACTTCTTTGCACTTCTCCCATTCTTTATAGATCTTAGTCTGTTATCAAGGAAAAGGCACTGTGGCAAGTTTGCCTTTATGTCTAACAAGTTTACATGACAGAAACAATATATCCAGGGAAGAGTTAGTCTCCCGACCTGGATGGAGTTTGTCAGCAGCATTATGATGGAGGAACAATCTGTTTAAAGGATTGACACTCAGCATTATTTCAAAGAATCATATTTTTTAACGTATAGTGCCATCTGATAGTTTTCTTAGGTGTAACACACCAGTCTCTTATTTAAACTAAAAGAAAAGAAAATTCTCAAAAATACTAAAATATGTAAGGCAGTGAGTATGTTAGCTTAATTGTGTTTGAATTGAAAAATGTCAATCTTATAAAATGAGAAAAGCTTAAAATCCTATCTATCTATCTATCTATCTATCTATCTATCTATCTATCTATCATCTAAAAGCCTAGGCGACCAAATGACCAAACAACTGAGGGGTGCCAGATACAGGGCTCAGGCACAGTGGAGCCAGGATGATATGGACCAGCAGGTAGGAGTGGCAGGCTACATTTGACTGCTGGTTTGGGCCCAATCCCCGCAGGCCATGTCTAGAGACCAGTGCATGAATTTGTGCACTTGGCCTCTAATACTTTAATAAAAGTAGTCAGCACTCAGCTTGTCTCTGATGAGACAGGGCTAGTGTATTTCATGTGGGAAATAGTGGAAATCACTGAAATACCACATTCTTCTCTTCCCCATGAGGAATGAATGAATGAACAGGTGCAGCTACACACAGAGGAACATTTACTCTGTTTTTAGGGTTCAAATTAGTCTTAAAATCATAGCATGCTTTGAACTAGACTGTAAATTACAAAATTAGGTTGTGATTTAAATAGCAGCTACTGAAATAATTTGTGATACTTGAAATGTTTATTATGAATCAAGTTTTATCATAATACATGATGTTGAAATGTCATTTTGATAATTAAAAAGATCTTTGGTGAGTTCTGTTATGTGTTCAGTACAGTGTAATTGATAATATGATGAAATCTTTCACTAGATTCTGTACTTCTCACAAAATGTAGAATTGCTAACTAGTAGGCTTAGGAAGAATAGTCAAAAGACCACCAGAAATCAATTGCTTCCTTACTACCAGAGGGTAAAATATTTCCTAGGAAAAAGGATAAATTACATAACTAAATATTTCCATTCCCTATATTTTTTTTCAGGAAAAAAATTGAACCAATTATTAAATTATACACATTGAAATGCTTATGTCACTTAAAAGATTCCTGTGCATATATTTCACTCACTTATAGATCAGGAAAAAATGCACTGTCTGGCAGATGACTGACGTAAGTGAAGTTTCTCAGAAAAATAATTTCTCTATAGCTATAAATTAATCTGTAAGATTGTTTTGGAGTTGCCATTTCAGTTTTAGAAACTTACTATAAAATGACAGGGGTAATGGTGACATAGAACAACATAAACTAAACACATTGTAACTGGTAAAAGTTGCTTAGTCATACTGAATATGAGAACTGTTACCCATAGTAGTATCTGCTAATGGATTTCTTTTCTCCTGATATGTTTTAACAACTATCTGGTATTTGGCATATTATTCAACAGGAGTCTTTGACCTTCTAAAGTATCTATTTAGTTTTTCCAAATTTCTACTCAAAGAATTATCCCTCTTTGCCTTTAGAATCCTTTAATCGGGACTAAAGGATGGAAAAGATTATTTTTGTGCCCTGCACTGGAATGCCATTGACAGAATGTAATAGTCCATGGCCTTCAGAGCTATTCTAGGAAGTAAATACTAAAGTAACTCAGAAAATTGCCATTCTGTCTCCCCACAGTAAAAAATGAAGTGGATCAAAACATCTGTAAAGCAAAAGTCCGTGATTATTCATTTTTTTCCTTGTTTAAGAAACAAGCAGTTATATTACCACTCCACTCCTTGCCTTCGAGCCTGATGCCAGGAATGGCAGATTCAGATTTACCACACAGAGTCTGACCCATAGCTATACCCCAAGAGCAACCACATCCAAGACCCAGAAGCAAAGCCAAAAATAATGAAAGCTTCTGTGTCTACAGAGATTCTTACTTAAGGTCTCAGGTGAGCCTATAGAATTGTGGGTCCAGGCAATCAGACATCAATCAGATATTCCATTTCTTCTTGTTTGCCTTGTATTTCTTGAAGTCCTCCCAAGAACTACTCCAACAGAGAGCAAACAGAGATGGCTGCTTAAGCAGCACCTTTGCTCCACAGGAGAATTTTCTATTAGGTAAACAATCTTCAGTTCCTATGTAGATTTCACTGTGTATAGATATGCATTAGGGCTAAAACCAAAAGACAAATCAACGATTGAAGATATTTCTGAAAGTAGAAAGGTCATTATATCTTATTTGTACATAATCTAATCAGGTAATTAGATTAGTTGATTTGTTGCTGATGTGAGATATAGCTAATGGTTACAAGTAATAGAAACTGAGTCAGTTTAAATTTAGAAAAGGGGATTTTGTTGAAAGGATGTTAGAGGTTTGCTCCTTTTTCTGGACTCCTTTTACTCTTTTTTTTTTCTTTTTTCATTTTAACAAATCTTTATTGTTCAACTGAAAGTGGTTTGGCTCAGTGGATAGAGCTTCGGGCTGGGGACTAAAAGGTCCCAGGTTCGATTCTGGTCAAGGGCATGTACATTGGTTACAGGCACATCCCTAGTAGAGGGCTTGCATGAGGCAGCTGATCGATGTCTCTCTCTCATCGATGTTTCTGGTTTTCTATCCCTTTCCCTTCCTGTCTGTGAAAAATCAATAAAATATATTTTTTAAAAAAATCTTTATTGTTCAGATTAATACAATAGTTCCCCCCTTTTTCCCAAATAGCTCCCCTCCACTTGGTTCCCACCTCACCTTCTGCCTTTCCCCTGACCCCATTGTCCTCATTCATAGGAGTACCATTTTTGTCCAGTCTCTTTCCACACTCACACTCCTTGCCCCTCGAGAATTGTCAGTCCAATTCCTTTTTAGGCCCCTGGTTCTATTATATTCACCAGTTTATACTGTTCATCAGATTTTTTTTTATTTTTTTAAATTTTTTAAATTAAATTTTTATTGTTCAGATTATTACATTTGTTTCTCTTTTTGCCCCTCCATAGCTCCCCTCTACCAGCTCCCACTCCTCCCTCCACCTTTACCTTCCCCTACATTGACCTCATCCATAGGTGTATGATTTTTGTCTAGTTTCTCCCTTACCCTCTCACCCCTTTCCTCCTGAGAATTATCATTCCACTCCCTTTCTGTGCTCTTGGTTATATTATATTCACTGGTTTACTCTGTTCATCAAATTTTTAATTCACTTAATTTTTAGATTCACTTGTTGATAGATATGTATTTGTTGTTCATAATTTTTTATCTTTTACCTTTTTCTTTTCCTCTTCTTAAAGAGTACCTTTCAGCATTTCATATAATACTAGTTTGGCGGTGATGAACTCCTTTAGCTTTTTCTTATCTGTGAAGATTTTTATCAGCCCTTCAATTCTGAATGATAGCTTTGCTGGATAGAGTATTTTTGGTTGTAGGTTCTTGCTATTCATCACATTGAATACAGTGGTACCTCGGGATACGAGTTTAATTCATTCCGTAACCTTGCTCGTATATCAAGTAGCTGGCATCTCAAAGCAAATTTCCTCATTGAAATCAATTGAAATGCCATTAACCCGTTCCAGCCCCCAAAATGACACCCCAGTTGTTCTTGGTACCTGTTTTTTAATAAAAAAAGTGTATTTATAAATGACAAATATTGTATAAAAACATAATAAAAGAGAACATAAAGGAATAAATTGGTTTTATAAAGTGTATTTACCTACTCGTTACACTCTTAATGCTGCACTTTATCCCTAAATTGAATGTAACTTAACTAATCTTCACTGAACTTAATTGCTACTTGTCTTTGCATTTTTGGCCGATTTCAAAAAAAAAAAAAAATGTGTCCAACGAGATTTGCCTCTTCCTCCCTTTCAGAATGTTTCTGAAATGGGTGAGGCAAGTTTCATTGAACAGCTCCGATGCACGACCAGTAGCAACTTTTTCGGGGTGTTTCTTTTCCACGAAGTGTGACACCCTCTCCCACATTCCTAAGATCTCCTTTATCTCACTTGTAGAGACCTCCCCCACTTCTGGCTCCTCCTCGAAACCAATTTCTTGGAGAACATCCGCATGTTGCTGAGACTGCAACTCTTGTAACTCCTCCCTGGTGAGTTCCAGAGAGTGCTCCTCAACGGGCTCATTCACGTCTCTCTCATCCACCTCCGGGCCCATGGATTTTCCCAGAGATACTATCTCCTCCTCCACTGGCACTTGGGTTCGAATCCTTCAAAGGTCCTTTTGGCTACGGCCTCAGGCCACACTTCTTCCATGCAGAGGTCAAAGTCCTCGTTGTAACACCCAACCAGGCCTGATCAATAATTCTGAGGCATATCACGATGTTAAAGTGGTTCTTCCAGAACTCTTGAAGGGTGAGGTTTGTGTTCTCCATCACCTCAAGCAGCGCCGGAACAGGTGCTTGATGTACAGCTTTTTAAAATTAGAAATCACCTTCTGATCCATGGGCTGAAGGATAGGAGTGGTATTGGGAGATAGGTAGACAACCTTTATAAACTTGAACTCTTCTAGGAGTTCATCTTCAAGGTTCAGTGGGTGAGCAGGAGCATTGTCGAGGACGAGGAGGGCTTGCATGGTTAGGTTGTTTTCCTGTAGATATTTCTTAACAGAAGGGCCGAAAACCAGGTTTACCCACTCCACAAAGAACTGCCTGGTGACCCATGCCTTCGGGTTTGCCCTCCACATAACTTGCAGTTTATCTTTTATAATCTTATGTGACTTAAAGACTCTTTGGTTTTCCGAATGGTATACGAGCAGAGGTTTGATCTTGCAGTCGACACTCGCATTGGTGCACAGTGTGAGAGTTAGCCTGTCCTTCATGGGTTTGTGGCCTGGCATCGCCTTCTCCTCTGCCGTTATATAAGTCCTATTCGGCATCTTCTTCCAGAAAAGCCCTGTCTCATCACAGTTGAAGACTTGCTGGGGGATATATCCTTTGACTTTTATCAGTTCGGAAAAAGTTTTGAGGTAATCCTCAGCTGCCTTCACATCCGAACTTGCTTCCTCACTATGCCTGACAATGGAGTAAATGCCGGACCTTTTCCTGAAGTTATCAAACCAGCCTCTACTAGCTTTAAATGAGTCTTTCGATGCTTCGTCCATGGAAGTGCGCGGGTTCTGCTCCAGCAAATCACCGTAAATCACTCGCGCCTTCTCGCATATGATGCCCTGTGTTAATGTATCTCCTTTAAGTTGCTTCTCCATCACCCACACACCATCAGTAGATTCTCCATCTTTTCATGGAGAGAGCTACAGAGCTTAGAAATTATTGTAACACCCTTAGCTGGCGTTATACCCTTTATCGACTCCTTCTGTTTAAGCACAGTGCATATCGTTGAAGTACTATGCCTGTATTGCCTTGCCAAGTCAGCCACTCGCACACCTTGCTCATATTTTTCTATGATTTCACGCTTTAATTCAGTATACATCATCCTCTTCTGAGCACTGACCTTTCCACTCGATTTCTTCAGACCCATGGTTATAAAAAGAAATGTGATAAAGTATGTAAATGCACAAAAGATGCTTCAACAACAAGGTAAACAAGCACACTGACTGAGGCGTGGAAAACTATGAGACGCTCGAGTCATGGTAAATTGGTGGGTCGTGTGCAGCCAGCCAATCTGCGCGATTATTCATATCTAAAATGTTGCTCGTATTTCAAAGCAAAAAAATCACTTGCTTGACAGCTCATATCTCAAAAATCTCGTATGTTAGGGCACTCGTATCTCAATATACCACTGTATTTCTTTGCACACCCGTCTGGCCTGCATAGTTTCTATTGAGAAACCAGGTGACAATTGTATGGGTGCTCCCTTGTAGGTAATTAACTGTTTTTCTCTTGCTGCTTTCAATATTCTTTCTTGATCTTTTGCTCTTGGTATTTTAATTATGATGTGTCTTTGTGTTGTCCTCTTTGGATTCATTTTATTTGGGGTTCTGTGAGCTTCCTGGACTTTTAAGTGTATTTCTTTTACCAGGTGGGGGAAGTTTTCAGTAATTTTTTCTTCAAATAGGTTTTCAGTATCTTGCTCTCTCTCTTCTTCTGGCACCCCCACAATTCTGATGTTGATATGCTTGAAGCTGTCCCAGAGGCTCCTTACATTATCTTCACAATTTTGGATTATTTTTTCTTCTTGCTTTTCCAGTTGAATGTTTTCTGATTCTTTATATTTCAAATTTTTGACTTGATTCTTGCCTTTCTCTAGTCTGCTCTTATGTCTCTGTATAATATTTGTTTATTTCAGTCAGTGTATGTTTAATTTCTAGTTGGTCCTTTTTCATCTTCTCTTGGGTCTCGCTAAATTTATCCATCTTTTCTTGGAAATTCTTGAAAAATCTTTTACTCTCCTCTGCATTCTGCTGTTGTAGGGGCTTACTGCATGAGATAACCCAGACCTGCAAACTTAAGACCTCTAATGGTCTGTTGCCATGGTTTTCAGACTGTACTGCTGAACTTACCTATTCACAGTCAAAATTAGACAAGAGAGTTTCAAGATATGCCCGTATTGGATCACTTGGATGTCAAACATAATTTTTCCTTTACTTATAATTTAACAATGCTATCTCCTCTTCTTGGTCAGGATCAGTTACTCCTTTCTTCTTCCCTTGCTTATAATTCTTGGCATATGGAATCGGAAGTGACTAGGTAACAGTAATAATTTAAAGTTTAATGGGACTTAGGCTGTGTCCTTAGGTGGAATATCATCATTCCAGATATCAAAATGTCTAAAGCCCAGAGTTTGCAGGATTGGAAAGTATAAGTTCTTCAAATCAATTATTAAGAACTAGAGGCTTTGTACATGAAATCTGTGCGTGGGTACCGTTCTTAGGCCTGGCCTGCGAACAAGGCCATCTTCCCCAGCTGCTTGCAGCCGGCATCACCCCCTACCACCACACACCTTAGGTTCCCCGTTGCCATCAGATGATTGGTGCCTGACGGCCAGAGGAAGGGACTGAGAGGTCGCCTGTACCTGCCTGCCCGCTTTCCCCAACCCCACCACAAGTGATCAGCAGGCAATTGGAGCCTGCCGGCTGACAAAAGGAATCAAGAGGTGGTCAGTGCACCTCATAGTGACCAGTCCAGCAGTCGTTCTGGTTGTTCTGACATTAGGGTCAATTTACATATTACCCTTTCATTATATAGTATATTATATATACTCTTACTGCCACCTTTCCTGGAACTATGAATTCTACTCTTAGGAACATAGCTCCTTACAATGGTTTGATTTAGGGCATATTCTGGGTCCTAGTGAATAGATTATAGGGTATCATCTCCAAGGAGGAATCTCATCTGTACCTTCAATAAACCATTCCCTCTATTAGGCCAGCAGCTTCCAGGTGGTATGCCCTGTAATAGGACTTCTACTATCTGCCATAGCAGGAATGGCATCTCTACTTCATATTATGAAGGCCATTACTTCTTATATCCTTCCAAGAGCCATCATAGCATCTCGTCTAATGTCTTCTTGCCAGCTTTTCTCTTTTAATTAGAAGTATTTCCTACCACAATAAATAGCACCAGTGCCTCAAACCAAAATTCTAGAAATCATCCTTTTTCTATAATACACAGCCTTTCAGTAAGAAAGAATATTGTACTCCATAATAATACTGAATTGATCAATTTATCATCATCATCTCCATTTCATACTCTATAGCCCATGTCAACATTGTCGGTCAGCAGTCCAAATGTGCCTTCCACTAACTCATTACTATGTCACAAGATCAAGCCACCGTCATCCTTATCAGGACTACTTGCTTCCACTCCTGTGCCCCCTCCCTCTACTGCAGTGCATTTTCCATCAGCAGTCAGTGATCCATCTTAAAGCATAAATTAGATTATTGTATTACCGTAATTGAAATCTTCCTAAAGTTTCCCAGAAATTACCTCTTCGGAAAGGCCATCCCTATTCATGTTAGCTAAAATCACTCTAAGCTTTCTTACCTTTGTTGCCTTGCTTTGTTACCAATGCCTGATTGTTTTTCCTAGCACTTACTTTAACTAAAATTACTTTATTTAGTGTTTTAAGTGATTGTTGTCTGTTTCTTCCCAATAAAAATGACATGTCTTAAAAGAGAAAAAGCTGTGTATTCCCAATACATACACCTGTGCCTGCTACTTTGTAGGCATTCAGTAAATAGCTGCTGAATAAATGAGATTGGAGTTCACAGCAAGAATTGAACCTGTGGCTATTCTCTTACTGAAACAATTGTTTTATTCAGTGGAGTCTGAGAAAAAGCTGTGCTTACTTTGTTGTCTTATTTTATGAAGTACCCCCTGCACTGTGTCTGCATCTCACATGTCAGTTTTATGTTGAAAAATAAAATGTGTTGGTATGGTCTCGCTGTCATCTTATGCTAGCAGGCTTCTGTCTCCACCATAACCATGAGCATGACTTGTCACTGGCAGATGATTTTCAGCCATGAGAAAATAATAAAAAGTTCTTAGTTCTAGGGTACTCTAGGATTTTCCATAATGTTTGTAATGAAATAACCTCTGTTCTTTCATTTTATGGAAATGGTTCTGAATGTCATTAAAAACACACATGTTTGTGACTAGATGGATTTCAGTACTTAACATCTTGTGTTAATCTTATTTTTTAAATCCCACTTCCAACCACTTTTGCCTGGTTGGACCACCCATATTTGGGTTTCTATACATTCTTTTATGAATAGCTTCTTTTTTCCAGTGTATTTTTCTACCTTGTCTACAATGTCTGTTTTCTACCTGCAAGAAAGAAGATACCACACTGAGCACCATTTTTATGCTTCCCTATCAAGTTGAATTTCTTGTCAGGGTTTCTTCTTTTCCCAGTATGAGAAAACTTTTTCAATCAGTTGAAAGAATATTCTCTGTAGCTCTAATTATGACTTTAGAGATGAAAAGGTACATTCAGGTTAGAAGCAGAGGAAATATGGGTATATTCTCTTGGAGAACTCAGAAATAATGCCACTTTTCTCCCATTTCCTGCATTTCCTTTTCCAATGCTATTGACTCTATCCGGCAAAATAACTTTCCAGCAGCCAGATATTTGTCTCACACTATAAAAGCTATTGTGGGATAAAGCAGTATTCATCAAACATGACTGAGGATCCAAATCCAGCCTGCTGCCTCACTTTTTAAAAGAAAGTTTTATTGGAACACAACTACAGCCATTTGTTTCAATATTATCTGTAGCTGGTCACATGCTTTTTGAGTATGGCCCAAAAAGCATTAAATATTTTCTGTATAAAAAATAGTTTGCTGATCCCTGGGATCTAAAGCATGACCTCTGTTCTCATAAATTTATAAATTAATGGGACTGAAGGGGTAAAAAATATGGCGGTGGAATAGATAGACATGTCCTGAGCTTTGTCCTGGAGCAGATAGAAAGAACAGCTGAAGGTCACACAGGGAGTATTTGTTGGAGAGTTAAGGGACAGCTATACTTCATGAGAAGGTGGGGGATTGCTGGACAGGGCTCCCCTGACCGGGCAGCCCCCACTGCTACTGGGTTCCCTCTTGGAATCACCAACTCCGATGCGAAGACCATGCTATATTGAAGGGGAAAATAGATGTTATTGGGAGTCTGAAAATCTACAACTACAGCACCCAGCAAACAGCTGCGAACCCCAGAACACTGGTCCCCAATTGGTGCAAACAGGCGGATTCAGAGGAGCTTTATACTCCACCATGGGAAAGTTGGATTTCGCCTGGGCTAGATGAGGTCTTTCATCCTGCCAGGACAGAGAAACGCACATACTGTGGGAGCTGGAGGGCTGGAGGAAGTCTGTACTTAGAGAAATCCATGGCTTTTGGGGCTGGCGTGATCCATGAATGTGGAATGGGGTCCTCAGAGCTGCTAATAGAGGGGATGTCTAAAAAGCAACCCATGTTGATCTGATGCAGAGGGACAACCTGGGATTTTAAGTGTGCCAGCTGCTTGGACACGAAGGGGAAAAGGGAGCTGCGCAGACTTGTGTGCATCTCTGGAGTTTCCACACTTGCACTTTTTCCTCTTCAGATTTTTGCTTCTGATCGCTAAGCCCAACACACAAGATCACCCAGTTGGGACACCCTAGAAGACTGCAGGGGAAAGTTGTTTTTTCTGGAACTTGGGGATCGGAGCAATGAGTGACTCTCAGAGAACTACGTCTGGGGCAGCCCTAGGCTTCAAAGTTTAAATTGTAGAAGATAAATAAATCCCAGATACCAGGGTCTCCGCTTGGGTCACTGGGGGGCATGGCTGGCCTGCAAACCACCACAAGCTCCTCACCCAGGCCACTCCATGCCCCAAGGGAACCCCCACCCTGATCCGGGACACCCTTCAGGGCAAACCAGCCAGCCCCCACCCGTGCACCATTCCTCTTTTCTTCCTAATAAAAGAGTAATATGCAGATTGACCATCACTCCAACACACAAGATGACTTATGTGGTCAAAAATCCTGCCCCCATGTGGACACAAGATGGCCACCACAAGATGGCCAGCAGGGAAGGGCAGTTGTCAGGGATCAGGCCTGCAAGGGAAGGCAGTTGTGGGCGATTAGGCCAGCAAAGGAGGACAGTTGGGAGGGCCCAGGCCTGCAAGGGAGTGCAGTTGAGGGTGATCAAGCCTGCAGGGGAAGGCTGTTAGGGATGACTAGGCCAACAGAGGAGGGAAGTTGGGGGTGACTGGGCCTGCAGGGAAAGGCAGTTGGGGGGGATCCAGGCCTGCAGGGAAGGGCAATTAGCAGTGTCCAGACCCACAGGGGAGGGCAGTTAGGGGCAAACAGGCTGGCATGGGAGTAGTTAGGCATCAATCAGGCTGGCAGGGAAGAGTGGTTAGGGAGTAGTTGAAGCAGTTAGGGACAATCAGGAAGGCAAGCCTGTGAGCAGTTGGGAGCCAGCAGTCCTGGGTTGTGAGGCCAATGTCCGACTGCCCATTTAGGCCTGATCCAAACAGGCAGTCGGACATTCCTCAACAGGTCCCAGATTGGAGAGGGAGCAGGCTGGGCTGAAGGTCCCCCTTCCTGCCCCCCATGCACAGATTTCATGCACCGGCCTCTAGTGTGTTATAAAATTAAGAGCCCTAGCTGGTTTGGCTCAGTGGAAAGAGAGTTGGCCTGCAAACTGAAAGGTCCCAGGTTCCATTGCAGTCAAGGCCACATGCCCAGGTTGTGGGCTTCATCCCCTGTGGGGGACTTGCAGGAGGCAGCCGATCCATGATTCTCTCTCCCTCTTCCTTCTTCTCTTAAATCAATAAAATACATATTTTTTTAAAAAAAAAAAGATATTCCAACTTTGTTAGCAGAGCTTCTCTGAGCTTCAGGTCTTCCATAATTCTCTCACAGAGATGCATTGGAAAAGTAGGCAGGATTTAAGATAGCAGTATTGTTCAGAACCATTTCCCCTCAACTGTGTTTGAATAATTGAAAGTCATGCAAACTATAAAGGAATGGAAATTTTGTGCAAATCATAGTTAATGTTATTGCATATTCATAGTGTGCCACCTTAAAATGGTGCTTCTCAACAGAAAAGATATTGGTTTGTTATTTAATGGTAATAGGTATATAAACCACATTAGAAGTGCTTAATAAATCTTCACTTCATTTAGAGGAAATTGCATATTTCCTTTCATAGTGCTTGCTATGCTGATGTGCATAAAAATAAGAAAAGAATATAAGTTTGACTGTTGATTGCATCACTCTCAAGTATTAGAAAAATATTTATATTTAGAAAATGTGTAATAGTGGGATTCACAGTAATGTAAAAGTAGCTGTCACTTCATTGGTGTAGAAACTTTTTTATTTCCATGTGCTGATTAACAGTAATATTCCATTCATATCTTTTAAATATCTAAGAGAAATTAATGGTAATATATGAAGCTATTTCTACTAAGCTGCTTTCCTTTATTAACATTTTTATTTAGTTTAACATAAATGCTAAGAATATCACTCAATAAATTTTCACAAAAGAAGCACACCTGTGTTGCCAGCCAACATGTGAGACCACCCTCTCCCCAGGCCTCCTTCCAATCACTACTTTCCCCCGAAAGGAACCCCTCTCCTGTA
>PVJN01021566.1:0-34803 GCA_004026805.1 Lasiurus borealis
CTGGGTGGCGGAGTTCATACAGGAAGAAGGGACTTCCCCTGGGAATTGGCAGTCTAGCCAGGACGCAATGCAATGCGCGGTTTATGACCAGAACCCATGAAAATGGGGTCGCCACCTCAGGAAAGGAACACATACAATAGTTTCGGAGTTTGTGGCTAACTGCCGCTAAAACTGAGGCAACTGGTCCAAAAGGGAGTTGCTTATGCTAAGCACAACATTACCAAACAAAGGCTTCACTTAATGGCAGTTTGGCTTTTAGAGACAGAAAATCTTAAACCAGTCTCTCAGGAACCCACCTGATCAGACCCCTTGCCATCCCTGAAAAAAAGTCCCCTTGTGCCCATACCGGTTTGGCTCAGCGAATAGAGCGTCAGCCTGTGAACTGAAAGGTCCCAGGTTTGATTCTGGTCAGGGGCGTGTATTTTGGTTGCGGGCACATCCCCAGTAAGGGGCGTGCAGGAGGCGGCTGATCGATGTCTCTCATCGATGTTTCTAACTATCTCTCTCCCTTCCTCTCTGTAAAAAAATCAATAAAATATATTAAAAAAAAAATAGAAGTCCCCTTGCAATAATCAATAACCAATCTGCTTCTCTCCCCATCCCCTCCCCCCAGCCCTGTAGCTCCCTCATTTCCCCTCCCTTCTGCCTGAGGATGGCTTTCATTTTGTACATCTCCTCAGGGCCTCTTTATAGCCATTTGATTGGGTGCTGCCTAATTCAAACCACTGTTTGCTCCAACAAACTCTTGAAATGTTGACTATGGCCCAGTTTGTCTCCTAACATCCCTGGGATCAGAAGAGGAAACCCAAGGAGACCCCAATGTCTCCCAGAGCAGCCAGTGCCCTCTTAGGGCCCCAGTGCACCCTTGAGCTGCTGCTCTCATTACTCTGAAGGTCATGGGTACGCCCCTCTCGATCTAGCTCTGCTGCTTCTGCATTGTGAACTCTCACACTTGATTTGAGCGTTTCTTTTACTGGACTGGATCCCAAAACTGGCGAGAGTCAGACTGGGCCTGACTTAGAAACCCGCCTGGGTCAGGAGTCAAAGCGAGTCCGACTTCAGCTGGACTGGGGAGGGTGTGTGTGCAGTGGGAGGCCTCAGGTGAGCTAAATTTTGTTTTAAGGCTGAACAAGCAGTCCAGCCCTTACCAAGCACAACCACGGGTCGCAGTGGCCACAGCGGAGAACGTTTAACCTAAACGAGCTTACCCATTTATGAAGTGCCTTGAAAAACGCGGCGTCTCATACAAACACTCAGCACAAAGGGTAGCAGGGACGTTCTTTTTCCGCGGCTGCAGTTTCTGGCGATGAGGATGATCTCTGCTGGAACACCCCCCTCACTCCGGAGCCCACAGACGGAGTCCTGGGAACCTGCCCGAAGCCGGCAAACGGTAAGAATTCTTACCAGGGTCAGCTCCATCTCTGTGTCTGTCTGTGGCACGTGGTGGAGAGAGGAAGGTAAAATTGCACTTTTCCAAATGCATAATGACAGCCAAAAAACATTAGTAAGAATATTATCCTGGAACTGTGACTAGTGTGTTTTCAGGCACCCCCTGAGCCCCCTTATTCTCAGGGACAGCTTTTGCTTCTTGTTTGTCTCATTCTGTGTCCCGAGAACGTGGCTTGGAGGCTCTTAGGTTGGGGGCCCCCAAAAGAGGGTCAGACAGACACGCGGGTTGCGTCCTATTTAGGCTGAGATGTGATGACCGAAGTGTGAGCTTGCCTTTTGCCTTTGGGGTCCTGGGAATGTGGGCAGCTCTCCGGGGAGCAGGGGAGTTGTCTTTTTTTACCTTTGGTTTCTCTCAGGAAGTGGCTCTGGGTCTTGGGAGGGTCGTTTCGGTATCTTTTGCACCCTTGTTGGGGATGCCTCTTGTTTTCAAATACATGTGTATACACAAGATAGAGAACACGCAAATACCCAAACTATCTGCTGAGAGAAGAAAGGAAGGAAGGAATCTGTTGGAGCAGCCACCGTGCCAGAAAGATGGGCCTCAGAACACGTCTGTGTAATCTCATGTTCCTCCTAAGTCTCACCGCAGAGTGAACTTTGGGAACAAACGCATTTGCAGGATGTTTTAAAGCTGGAATAGTTTTGCCTCTCGGTTATTTATTATTTTATTACTTATTATTGTTTTGCTTTTCCGTTCTGATCTAACACCTTTGGAGGACTTATACCGACCATCTTAGGTGCACACACTTGAAGGGTGATAACTGATCGAACTGGGGGAGGGGAGGGAGGCAGGGACCAAAGCCAGAGGAGAAGACTTTTCATTTCCTGGCTGGGATCCTGAAAGCTGTAAACGTGGCGTCCCCCAGGGACAGCTACTGCAGTGGGGGGCGGGGGCCACACACCACATCCATCTTCTCCTGTTTGTTCGCTCCGACTCCCCTCTAGTTGTTCGTACATTGAGGAAAAGCCAGCGGAAAGCAAGCAGGGCGAAAGCAGCCCTCAGAGTTCTGCGAAGGACATACAGCAACTCTTCTTTTATGTCCAGCAGCTTGCGAGGGGCTGGGTCTGTGGTCATGGGTTCTGCTTACCCGTGAATGTGGTGTTTCATTTTCCCAGGGAAAGTGAATGATAGTCTCCACTGGGAGCCTGTATTCCAGGCCTGGTGGATTGAGTAATTACTGGACCGCCGAAAGCATCCCAGTAGGAGTTCACCCTCCACGACTCGGCTGGGCTCCCGTTCCCACTCCAGCTACTCTAAGCTTTTGTAAACAGAGTTCGTTTTTCCGTGACGGGCTAGGAAGCATCACTGTGTGGCGATGGTGCCGGGCCCCCTGGAGGGGACCTGCCAGGGAGGCCGCTTCCTCACGTCTCAGTTCAGTTTCTAACGAGCTGGCGGGGTTGAGTAACCGCTGAAGCTCCGTGGCTTCCCATCCTATTCTGTCCCACTGACTTATAAAGAGCCAGCCACCCGCCGGAGGACAAGAGCAGATCGACCAGATGTTTCCTGAGCAAAGACAGCATGCATTTCCCCTCTGCTCATCATCTTGGGAGGAGCGGTGGCTGGCCAGACACTCACCCGCTCTGACATCATTGGGCGAGGTAGTCTGGGGGAGAATTTCAAAGCCCAGCAGCTTGGCCCGGGAAGCGCTCAGCTGCCAGCTCTGGGCCGGGGTTAACTGACCCACATAACTAGGGAGAAGGAATCAGCAATTTACGTGTGTTTATTCTTTGGGAGGAAGTAGCCTCTCCACCCCTGCATTATCCATCTGTGGTCAAGGGGAGACTTTTCTAACCTCCCCAAGTCCCATTTTTTCATCTTTGTTGAGAAGTAATTGACCTGTCACTGTCCCCATTGTAGGTTCATAGCATGGTGGCTTGATTTGAAATGACCACCACAACAGGCTCAGCCAACATCCATCATCTCATCCAGACACAATAAAAAGAACAAAAAAATATCTTGTGACGGGACCTCCAAGGATCTGCCCTCCTGTACCCTTCTCTACCTCATACAGTGCATCCACCCCACAGATCCTCATGTTTCTAATCTACAAACCTCTCCTAACGCCTTACCACCCCAACCTCCCTCCTCTATTCCTATAGACCAAGCATGTCAAACTCAAAGGCTAACACAGGCCAAATAAATGAGGCATGTGGCCCACAGGCTGTGAGTTTGACATGCTTGCTGTAGAGGAGACCCATTCGAGTTTATTCACTAAGCATAATATGGCTCCTGGTGTTGAGAGGAACACTCAGACCATAATGAGACTATTACTTTTGTTGTCATCTATATATTTTTTCCTGTTCATGCTGTGTGAATCTGGTTTATCTTTTTTAACCCGCACGTTTATACGAATGGCTCATAACAATCAATTTCCTTTCCCCACCTCACTTTCCAAATTTAAATACCCAAACTCTGCCAACTCACAGCTCCGCCAGCCTCCACTTGTGTAACTGATCACTGATTAAAATGGAAGACTTCAGGTTCATCTCTGAGGAGTTTTCCCAGGTCAGTTTTCACTTCCCCACACCCCTTTATAGTATGTGTTAGACACACAGAAAGACGAGCTTTGGTTTATTCTTGTTTACCAAACTGACAATCCCCTTATAAACCGATCCCTGGTGAATTGCGTGTCCTTCCATTTGTGGACCATTTTCTCCTCTTCTGAGAGAGCATGCTATATGACCTTTTTTAGCTGAAGCCCATTTTTACTCATTGGGTTCATGTCACCCATTCATGCAATAAAGATTGATCAATGGCCAACTCTATGCCAAGAACAAACTCTGTTGCCAAGCACCACGCAGCATGTTGGCTACATAGAGACGAACAAACATGGTTCTTGACCTCATGGAACTTATAGTATTTACACTTTCATAATAATTTGTAGACAACTTATCATTGTACTTATAATTGCTAGTCATTACTAGTATATAGTCAGAATTTTTTTTTTTAACACCAATCCTGATAAAGCAAAAACAGCATGATGTGGCTTGTAGAAGCAGGTGGTGGGTAGATGGATGTTCTCTATACAATTCTTCCAACTTTCATGCAGGCAGTCCTCAGGTTACTGACATACATCGTTTCGTGGTTACATTGTCATCTCCCACTTATTTATTAAAAAAAGTTCTGTCATGTGAACATATGTACATATGTGCTTTATGTTTTTTATTTACTGTATTTACCACAAGTAAAGGTCATGAATTGTTATCTTCTTTAATTTTTTTTTTACTGTTTCACTTCATTACTGCTGTGTAAGTGTTCCATATGAATGATGCAGGTGTTTATGTAGGTGGGTTCCAACTTACGGCGAAAATCAGTTACATCGTGCTGTGCCATAGGAACAGATTTCCAAGGTAACCCGAGAACTAACTACACTTGAACATTTTCATAATAAAATATTGTGTGTGTGTGTGGAGGGTAGGGATATCTGCCTATCCTTCAGAAACTATATATCTTTCATAGTCCTCAGCTGTGGATTTGTATCTATACCCCTTTTTAACTCTCCAAATTTGACATTTTCAATGCCCTACACTCTCTCTCATCCTTTTCCCCTCTACCTGACACACTGTTCAGATTCTCTCTCTCTTTGTCTGCTAACGCTTATGCATCCTCCCGGTCTCAGCTGAAAATACCACTTCCTACCAGAAGAGTTCCCTGATTCTCCTATCATAACACTACTCCGTTTGGTGGTTATCTGATTATGTGTGTGATTTCTTCACTTTTATTGTAAATTTCATCTGGGAGAAGATGTCATCTTTCTTGTTCACTGTTGTATCCCTAGAGCTTAGGACAGTGCCTGGCACCTGATCATTCCTCAAATGGTATCTATTGAATGGATTCATGAACACAGTAGTCCTTGCTAACCAGAGTATTAGTTCCTCTTATTTCTCAACTCTCAAGGATCCTGTGAATATAGCACTGTTTTTCCCATTTTAAAAAAAGGAAAACTTGGGGTTGGAAGTTATATCATTTCCCAAGATTCCTGTGTAGCTAGAAGGGGGCAGAATTGGATCTGAACTCTTGCCCTCTGATGTCAGATTAAGTGCTCTCTCCATAATGTTGCAACTAGATGTAGCAAATGTTTCAAAATTGGTACAAAATTCTACTGCATTGTAGGAAAGGGAGAATTCACTCTAGATATGATGGTATTTGAGTTTGGATCTGAAAGACAAATAAAGTTTTCATGAAAATATTTTCAGTTATTAAAACCAAACCAAATTATAACCCTTATTCACTATAATACATTCAACTATTTAATGTAAGAAGTAAAAGTTCACCCCTCCATTTGCTCTAATTATATTACCAAGACATAGTCATCATAAACCATATCTGTGTATATGCACATGATAGGATGCTTTTCTTTTCTTTCCTTTAAAGGAATCATGCTAGAAATACTGTTCTGCAGGCTCTCTGCCCTTTTTTTTGAAATACAAGTGGACAACCTTTTATCTGGTGTATCTGTACTTAACCTACCACATTTTTTGTTAATTCTCATCTGAGGATACTTTTCCATTGCTCTTTGGAGGGAGTAGAAGGGAGGGGGAGAGACAGAGAGAGAGCAACATTGATGTGAGAGACACATCTCTCAGTTGCCTCCCGCACATGCCCTGACCCGGCCAGGATCGAGTCTGCAACCAAGGTACAGTATGTGCCCTTGACTGGAATTGACTCTGGGACTCCTTAGTCTGAGGGTTGACGCTCTATCCACTGAGCCAAACAAGCTAGGGCTTACCTCCCACATTCTGGACTGCTTGCATTACATTCCTTCGGAGGAATGTTCCATAATTTGTTTAACCCGTCTCTTATTGTGGGCATGTTGCTGGTTTCCCACTTTCTCCTTTATAAAGAATTCTGCAGTAATTCTCCTCGTTTATATGTCTCCGAACCCCCATTAAATATTTTCTGTGCATCAGTGTCTAAAACGGGGATTTCTTGTGTCGTGGGTAATAATGCAACTTCAATTGTGAAAGAAACGGAGGGGAAAAATGCACAGAATTTGAAAAAAGTTGGAATTGGAGAGCAAAACACATTCAAGGTGGGGAAAGTCTCATCAATAAAGGTACCAAAACGCCTAAATCACATTCCTTTATTTTTTCCCAAGAAGCCTCAGCGTTTTAAACCTTTGTGAGAGCTCTAATGACAAATTCCAGCTCCTGCCCAGAGACCACCAAGCCATTTGTCAGGACGTCTCTTTCTCCTCGTGCTGTCCCTCGGTGATGAAGTCCCCAGAGGTTAAACACACTCATTATTAATTGCGCCACAAGAATCCCTGAAAACCAATGTTTGCTGCCCTTTGGTTCTTTCTTTTAAGGACTCCTCACCACACACAGACCCCTTATTGTGCTATTCACAGCTTCCCAGATGAAACCAAAGCCTCGATTCAGCGATAGTCAAAGAAAACGAATTTCTCCACGATCCCACACACGCACAGACACCGGCTCTCTTCTTTCCACCAGTGACTAAAACTTCAAGTTGAATGAACATGACATGAGATGCTTCAAAAGAGCAACCCCCTTGCCATCAGCTTTATTAAAGGCACACATGTGCAGTCGCATTGAATGGTGTTTATTTTAAAACCTGCGATGTTTACCCTTGAAAGTCTATTAATGCATCTCTCACCTTACAGCGAACAAAAGGGCATTGTAACTCCATGTAGTCCGACTGCTTGCTTACATTGAGGTCTGCACTCAAATGAGAAAAATACTTGAGTATCAGTCATCTTGGAATCCAAGGGACTTATTCATGGGGCATGTGGGGCTCTATTCATAGATGATTTATGTCTTTGCATAAAGGTTAGTGGTGTATGAGTGTGTGTGTGTGTGTGTGTGTGTGTTGCTCAGAGAACCATCGGCTGCCTCTCCTGAGTAATTTATACAAGATCAATATTTATCAAAGTGAGCCAAGAATTGTGCCATAACTCTCTGCAAACCAAATACTTCATTTACAGTTCCTTTCACCCGTGGAAGGGAGCATAGCCTTGAAATGTTTGCGTAAAAGCTACTTAAAGTGGTCCTCACTTGGTTCCTGTTGCTTTAGATACAGTGTACTGCTCTGGCAGAAATTACTTCTTTTTTTGCCATGGATATTGCTTAATGCATAGTAGATATAAAAACATGCCTTTGTTGAATTAATGAGTAAAGGGAAGTGAGCAAACATTTTACAGAGAAAGGAGGGTGTCCTGCTGTATTCATCCCTTTAACATATATTAATTGAACACCTGCTAGGTATTATGCATTGGATTAGGACCTAGCTATTACCTGGAATGCTCTCTCAGACATTGGTGTGAATAATTAAAAGCAAATTAATAAAAAATGCTGTAGGCTCTATGAAAGGTTAAAAGAAGTCTTCTTGGAGATCCAGAGAAAGGATCAACTAATTCTTCCTCCGAGAGGGGATACGAGTAAATAGGAGTTTAACAGGCAGCTAGTGAGCGGGGAAGGGAATTTTAGAAGGTCAGACTGGCATAAGCAAAGGCAGCGTGAGAGACCTTAGATTAAAGGAATGAGATGGTGTGTTGCCATAAGAAATTAGAATATTTGTGTCATTAATAGTAAATAAATGTGAAAATTTTAATTGGTTCTTTAAAAGCCTTATACACTCAACCAGTGATCTGTTACCTTATTTTGTAAGCAAGGGGGTACTCTTAGATTTTTAAAGATGGACGTGACATGATTAGATTTATTTTAGCGACCTGTCTCTGGAGACACAACCTAAACCATCTATGTGCCATCTGGTAGAGAAGGAGAAAGGAGATGACAAATGAGCTTTAATTTGCTTATCAACTCTAGTCGTGTCTTTATGGAGTGCTGCTTTGAGGAGGATGTTAAAACTGCATCTGGATGTATCAGGAGAGTCTCCAATAAGAAGTGATGCCTGCCATGAGTGTAAAAAGGGAAAGAAAAGAGAGTGGCAGCAGGCATACGCTAGGCCAGTGGTCGGCAAACTGCGGCTCGCGAGCGTGGTTTGCTGCTCTTTTGAGTAATGAGTTTGCCGACCACTGGGCTAGACTAAATGTTACCATGTAGTTGGAAGCTGTGAGGATTAGGCAATTGTGACATATTGTGTTAAAGAGTAAAGGGTAGTATATGACAGTGGTCGGAAAACTCATTAGCCAACAGAGCCGCAGTTTGCTGACCGCTGCTAGGCATTTACCACACCCTAATTAATAGGATGCTGGGAAAGTGAGAAATCATAAGTCCTAAATGAGCCATTCTTTTTAAAAATATATATATATTTTATTGATTTTTTTATAGAGAGGAAAGGAGAATTAGAGGGATAGAGAGTTAGAAACATCAATAAGAGAGAAACATCGATCAGCTGCCTCTTGCACACCCCCTACTGGGGATATGCCTACAACCAAGGTACATGCCCTTGGCCGGAATCGAACCTGGGACCTTTCAGTCTGCAGGCCGATTTTCTATCCACTGAGCCAAACCGGTTTTGGCCTAAATGAGCCATTCTTAATGTATAAATGGGAGATCATGAAGTATGTTTATTATATAATAAGTAGATTAAATATGTTCTATGTAATGTGTATGTGTGTGTGTGTGTAAATATTCATTCCTGCCTATATAGGACTTGATGAATTATGTGAAGTTTAAGATAGAAAAATAAAGGATGACTTTTTAAAGTTTTAGCTTAGGATAGGATCCTGGGGAGGCAATCATCATTAAGACAGGGAATAGAAGCAGAAAAGGGAGGTGATAGTGGTAAGGAGGAGAAAAAGAAGAAGGGGGGTGGGAATTTCGGTACTGGGCATGTTAATTGCAGATGGATCATGAGAATTTTCACTTCATATTACACAGTGTTTTACAAAGTATCATACTTTAAGAAGATATCAGCTTGTAAGAACATGTAATAAATAACTTCAAAATGCAATGGGTATTTAATTTTAATGTGTGCCTTTAACATTTATGTAAAATGTTCTTTGTACTCATTCTATAGAAACTTATCTGGCCACTGGGTAAAGTTAGTAATAAAACTACTGGTCTGCAATGTGTTAAGTTCTAGGAGCACAGATGATCTCTAGAGAGAGATGTTCTACCAAGTGTTTTTGAAACAGAGGGTTGGCCGGATCTGGTTTGGCTCAGTGGATAGAGCGTCGGCCTGTGGACTGAAGGGTCCCAGGTTCTATTCCGGGCAAGGGCATGTACATTGGTTGCAGGCACATCCCCAGTAGAGGGCGTGCAGGAGGCGGCTGATGGATGTCTCTCTCATTGATGTTTCTAGCTTTCTATCCCTCTCCCTTCCTCTCTGTGAAAAATCAATAAAATATATTAAAAAAGAAAAGAAATAGAAGGTTGGAGCCCAGCAGAATATTTTCAGATGGAGAGGTAAACCTGGGGTTCATCAGAATAAGACTAGCTTTCTTGTACTATAGGAGAAAGCCTGAGGAGCACTAAAGTCAAATAATGGACAGAAGGAAAAAAAACATCCATGTGGATGATTTCAAACATTCACCAAGAGTATTTAAAATTTGACAAAAATGTGAAATTCTCCCTCTACCTTTCAATACTTCTCTCTCTCTCTCTCTCACACACACACACACACACACACACACACACACACACAGAGAGAGAGAGAGAGAAATAAGCAAACATCACACACCCACTATCTCTCAGGAGCTTTTTGTGTGCATCTTTTCCCAACCTTAAGTTCAGTGACATCACATTAGCAGCTTAACATTACCTGTGGCAGGAATATTTACACCACAGAAATTGGTACATGCCACAAATCAGGACTTTATGGAGATTAGGGAACTACCACCTGAAAGCCCCACCCCACCCTTCACCTGTCACGTAGCAATTTGCCAGGATAGGTTGCCTATTGGAGACATAACCTATTGGTGAACTTGACTCCACTACTGGATCTCAGTCACCATTTACAAAGTCATTGTATACTTGGGAATATCATCCTACCTGTGCCCAGAGTATTTGTACAAGTAATATAAAATAGTTCCTTCCATTTCATATATTTCCAAGAAGAGAAAAACACTGTCAGCTTCATCATATCAAATCAGTTTGTGGAAGAGACAGTGACTCTTCAGTGAATTCTGAGAAGTATTGACCTTTCCTGTCCCCAAGTCCCGCACTGATCATGGGTGAATGTTGTTGCTTTGTTAATGACTCAGAAAGCACTTGTCCCCTGTAATGAAAATGAAATGTCTGTACATGACCAGGAGAACAAAGTATATCAGAACACATGAAAAGTAGCTAGGAGGGGGACAGATATTTTGATGGTAGCAATCTCTTCTTGATTTCCAAAAATTTCCTTTGATGCAGGAATTTGGGCCATAATAGAATCTACAGAAACGAGTTGTGAATGATAGTCTAACCCTTAGGGCAACAAAATCATGCTGATGGGCTATGGTGATTTTTAAAGAAATATATTTTATTGATTTTTTACAGAGAGGAAGGGAGAGGGATAGAGAGTTAGAAAACATCAATGAGAGAGAAACATCTATCAGCTGCCTCCTGCATGCCCCCTACTGGGGATGTGCCCACAACCAAGGTACATGCCCCTGACCAGAATCAAACCTGGCACCTTTCGGTCTGAAGGCCAACACTCTATCCACTGAGCCAAACCCGTTTCGGCTATGGTGATTTTTTATCACTCAATATCATTGCTGTGACTGCTCCTGGGCAACCACCAAGTTCACAGCAGCTGTGTTCATTAAGGATTGAGCTCTCAGAAGTGTTTACAGAACTAATCAACTCATAGATTTCTACTGGCAGAAAACAGTCACCATCATGCTGCAGTGTCTTAGCCTCTGTTCCATTCTGACACATGTATCAGAATCACGTGTCCAAGTAGAGTTGGAGATGGACTCTCTTCTCCCCCTCCCCATTTCTTCGGGCACAAAGAAAATTCTTGAATAGGTTTGAGAGAGCCCTGTCATTTGTAAGACAGTAAATCACTGATTGATACCCCCACCCTTTTCTATGGGATGAGCTATAGGTCAATTCACTGCCATTCTTGTTTAAGCTTCATATGAAATGAGTGCTTAATTGAGACACAACTATATAGCCAACCTTTATATGCAAACATCGAGACCTGGATAGATTGGTGAAACATGTTTGCTTTTTCACTTTTAAGTCATTTTTCATTTAAGACTCTGGATAAGACCAATTTCAAGACAATTGCGAAGTACCCAGCAATTCCCTTGCATTTAATCTATTATATTTGAAAATTACATTTTTCTACTCCCTCAGATATAAAATAAATTACAAGACTAAAATAACTTTTTTGGTACAAAGCATTTTCATATCCATTATATCTTCTTATATTCTCTTAAAATGCTGATAGTAGACAAAATAGATACTAGTGTTAATGACAATTACACTGTTGGGAAGAGTAATGGCTTTAATAATGATGAGAGTGATGGTAATTACAACTTATTGAGGGCTTCCTATGTTCTAGGTTTTGTGATAGCTTCTTTACATATATTACATCATTTAATCTTTCCAACAATTTTAGGAGCTAGAGAACTAAAACCTAGGTAGGTGAAATGATTTGTCCAGCATCACACAGTCCACAAATGTTAAAACCTGTTTTGGAACATGAGTCTTCTGATCCAGGATTTCATCTATGTCAGGGATGAAGAACCTGTTTTCTGCCAAAGGCCATTTGGTTATTGATAACATCACCGGTGGGCCATACAAAATTACCAACTTAAAAATTAGCCTGCTGTATTTGTTCAAACATTTAGTTAACTCACCTATAATGCTTTGGCAGGGCCAGACCAAATGGTTTTGTGGCCTTTATACAGCCCACGCGCCATAGGTTCCCCACCGATGATCTATGTATTGCCAAACCTGATGCATTGCCCTTCCTACTTCTTAGTTGCTACATCTCACCTCTGTCAGAACCTGGATTAACTTTACCTCTTCTGAGAAACACTCCCTGCCACTTATCAATCACGTGGTTTTCGGCAAATTATTTAACACTAGAGGCCGGAAGAATGAAGATTCGTGCAAGAATAGGCTTTCCTTCCTTTGGCTGCCAGCACCGCCTTTGCTCCCCAGCTGCCTTCCACTTCTCACCTTGTTGCGCCAATTTGCATAGTCCCTCCTTATTGACTGTGGAGTTATGGTCAATTTGCATATCCTGTCTTTATTAGGTAGGATGAGCTAATTTATCCATAAAAAGGAAGTAATAGAACTTGTCTCAGGAATTGTTATAAAGATGAAACGGGTTAACCCAAAAGGCCTGGAAAAGCCTAGCAGGTAGCTGGCTCTCACTAGACTTCTGGTTCATTGTTCTGCACTGGCCACTGGATCTTATGCTTCATCCTAATTAGGAGGAGTGCAAGCGACAAAGGGAGTCATGTTAACTCAAGGCTCTCAGAATTTAGATGTCAGCACATTATTCCAAATTACTCATAGTAGTCAGCAAGTTGTACTCTTTTCTCTCTGTCCAAAGCTCTTAGTAGCATCGCACTGAATCCTGCCATCACTTATTGGGATTACAATGTCCCATAGGAAGATGTCTGAAGAGAAGAAAAATGAAGAAAAATGCTGGGAGGTCAGTCTAGAAGGAGCCATAGCTTGCACTTCTTCAAAGCCAACAAAGGAATGTACTTTCCCCTCTGGCACATTTTTTTTTCTTTTTTCCTTTTAAATATATTTTATTGATTTTTTACAGAGAGGAAGGGAGAGGGACAGAAAGTCAGAAACATTGATGAGAGAGAGACATCCATCGGCCGCCTCCTGCACGCACCACACTGGAGATGTGCCCGCAAACAAGGTACATGCCCCCGACTGGAATCGAACCTGAGACCTCTCAGTTCCGCAGGCCGACGCTCTATCCACTGAGCCAAACCGGTCTCGGCATGGCACATTTAATATATAGCTTCTAGGCGGTCAGTTCAGACTAACGGACCTGACCAAGTTCAGTGTTGGGCTCCAACACTGTCCTGTGTGACACCTGGTGAGGAGTGGTGTCCAAGAAACATCTCGGCTCAGCAAAGACACCCCGAACTCAGCCAAGTCTGAAGGTTACATCACCAGTCTCCTCCAACCTTGAGTTAAAAAAGACTATAAAATAACACTCTACCTTTTTTCTCTCTGTCTCCAAACAAGAAAACAGAATTCTGACATTAAAAAAAAGATATTTAAAATCCTCTTACAGTTCTCAAAATAGTGGCTGCTCTTTTCATTTTTCCTTCTGCTCCCATGAGAGTCTTCAACCCCCTTAACAAAAAACAAACAAAAGATCCTTAAAATTAGATTGAGTTCAGTCTTATTTTTCCTTTATGGGAAAAGGTTCTCTAAATATGATTTTATATCATATCTCTTGGCACATGATGTTTCTCCTTAGGGTAAGTAGCATTAGTTTCATCATCTCTGTGCTTTGGATGGGGGAGGAAGTGTAGAAAATGTTGTAACATACCCAGGTGTCTCAGCCAGTCAGTTGTAGAGCCAGGACGAGAAAGTACAACTTCTCACTTCAGGCTGTTTTTCCAAAATCCGAGCACCCTCAGAATGTTATTTTTGCTATGATTCTTGTGTGGTGTGTGTATGTCTGTTTTCTCCATACACATCAAGTATAGAGTTTAGCTTTGTAGATACAGAGAAAAAATAATGAAGATGTTGCTACCTGGAAATTTACCTTCTGGTTAGCATAGAGAAGATGTTGCCCCATTCAGAAAGCAAAGTCATGGTAATTAAGTGCTGGGAAGACCGAGCAAACCCATGAAGAAGCTGCATGCTAGTCATCAGGACAGACTTCTGGGAATAGGTGAGAACCCACTCATCTGCAAAACCCAGGGCCCTGGTTTTCCATCTCCTGGCACAACCAGGGGCAGAGGCACTATCCCACCAAATGGTCAGTGCTTCTAGAAAGCCCTTCATTGAGGATGAATTTACTGAACTTTTCTTCCCTTTTACTGCCTTGATCATAGGAGTGAACTGAATCTGCTTCATCCCCAGAATATAACAGCACCTATGACAGCTTGTCTACATCCTGCTCATGAGACTTGTAGGGGTTTCTTATGGCTGTAGTATTTGGAGAAGGGGTTCCAGGAACATGGATCAATCTGCTGAGAGTCAACTGGAGGAAATGATGGTCAGTAGGGAAATTGGGGCCCAAAACGCCAAGATCAGCCTGGCTGGTATGGCTCAGTGGTTGAGCATTGACCTAAAATCAGGAGGTCATTGATCAATTCCCAGTCAGGGCACAGGCCTGGGTTATGGGCTCAACCCTCAGTAGGAGACCTGAAGGAGGCAGCCAATTAGTGAGTCTCATCATTGATGTTTCTATCTCTCTCTCCTTTTCCCTTCCTCTCTGAAATCAATACACACACACACTCTTAAAGAGAATAAACACACACACACACACACACACACACACACACACACACAAATGTCAAGACCAAAAAATGCCAAGACTTAGTGTGGCAAAGCTAGCATAAGACAGCAGCCAGGCCATGAGAGTTACCGAGCAGTCAGGAGAGCAAAAACAAGAACTGATGCATGAAGCAGGTGATATCAGGCAATTTCAGCAAAATCTGAAAATCTTGGCATTTCTTTTGAGTGTGTATAGTTTCAACAGAGCAGCCTGAGGCAAGCCAGGCATTGCCAGGATGGCCTGGATCGGTTTCACCTGGTTGTTCACCTTCTACATGATGCCCTTTCCCTCCCATTCATTACTTCCATTCTTCAGTTTCCTGTACGACTCTTTCTTCAGCATAGGGTTCCTTCTAGCCACGGAGACAATAGAACTCCTGCTTAGTTGTTATGTATTCCATACAGCTCTGTATCATCATTTCATTCATTATATATAAAGTCTTTTCTTCGAAAAAAAAAGCCAATTAGTGCAGAGGTGAGAATGTGATGCCTTTGGGAAATCTCAAAGGCCTTCGTAAAATAATCATTATTACAGCAAACACACATTCAGTATGTGTCCTGTGTCAGGCTCGCTTCTAAGCACTTCCCACGCATCTGATTTCACCCTGACAGCAAACCATGCAGTATTTCCCATTACTATCCTCGTTTACACAGGAAGAAACCGAGTCCTAGAGGGTTTAAGTGATATTCCAAGGGCACCTTGCTTAAGATGCTGACCTCTGAGGTCTCCCCAGGCCCAAAGCAATTAATTTCTCGTGGACCCTCTTGCTTTGCTCAGCGCCAAAGAAGTAGATGTGACGTGGGATCTGAATACAGCACCTGGCTGGAAAGGGCTGCTGGTCTGATGATTCACACTTTTAAATAAAAATAATAAAACCTTTGGCTGGACAGCTTTCCTTCCCCAGGCCAGCTGGATGTGGTCGCTGCGGTTCCAAAACACACTCGGGTGATATTCCAGCTTGAATAGCATAATTTGCACATTCGCTTGTCAGAGCTCTGCATGGTGGTCTTGTGATCACACTCCTTGCCCAGCGCCTGCCAGAAGCTCACTAATGCCTTTGCTCCCTGTCCTGCCGGGCTGGGCTGGAAGTGGTCTGGGAGAAGGTGGGATGCCTTCTCCGGGTAGTTGAAACCTAAGCTAAAAACTAAAAGAAGACAGGCTGGGTAAGTGACCCAAACCTAAGTCCCAGTTCAGCCATTATTTAGTGAGCATCAAGCATATTCCTGTATCCTGTTACACTGGATCTTCCCAGGGGCCCTGTGGAGTGTCACTACTTACTAATACGTTTTACAGACGCAGAAGGAAATGCAGATGTGCAAAGTAACGTGCCATTCAGCTATCTGCTTCCCTGCTCTTGCAGCTACACCAACATGCTTTTATTTATTTTATTTGTCACATATATTTTTTTATTGATTTTAGAGAAGAAGGGAGAGGGAGAAAGAGCTAGAAACAGCAGTGATGAAAGGGAATCATTGAAGGGCTGCCACACCGGCCAGGCCCATCAGATACTTTTAGCTCACTTTGAGGTGAACAAAGTGAAGCATTGGGGGCAATGGAATAAACGAGAATACTAAAAAACACCATTACCAACATTATGTGCCAGGCACCAAGGGAGCACGTTGTAAGTATCATTTCATTTCTTCCTCACAACAACCGTATGAAGGGCGTACTAGTATTTATTTCTCTCGTGTTACAAAGAAGGAAAATGATGCTGGGAGATGTTGACTCATTGGTCCAAATTAACAAATGATAGCAACCAAGAGTTGAGCCCAGGCATTTTGTCACTGTAGCTTGTTATAACCGAGTCCTAGAGTGTGGGAGTGCGGGAGGGGATTCTTTACCTGCTCTGGATCTTCAGGGACAGCACGAACGTGTGAGGTAAGCACTTAAAAAAATAGGTCAGTCTGCCAATGGAACTCATTCAACCGAAGTCCCAGTTCTCAACTGTCACCTGCATCCTCTGAGGCCGAGGTAGGAAAACAGCAGGCAGATTCCGAGGCAGTAGATAGAGTGATTGACATGCAGCCTTACCTGGCCTGGAGGGCAAGATGCCCAGGTCAATTACCTGTGTCAGTCCATCCTTCTCAGCCCAGCTTATTGGGAGTAAACTGGGGAGGGAATGCGATGAATTCGCAGCCCTGTCACTGACATAGGAGACGAACCTTTTGGCTAAGTGTTCTCAGACACCTCTTTTGGAAGATGCTGAACCCTGTGCCCCGGTGCAGCCGTGGCAGTTTCTGCTGCTCCCCGCCGTGGGACTGGCAGTCATGCTTACTGGAAGTGACAGCACATCACTCAGCTACTCCCAGCATGGCAGAGAACAGGTGTCCCTGGCAAGGAAGAAAGAAAAGAATGGCAGAGTGAGGATTTGTTTTGTAGCCAGTTATTAGCATACCAAACTAAAAAGCAGCAGGGCTTTCTGTGTGTGTTAATATATTATTGTTACTCAATTTTTCTTTCCCCTCCTATTAAAACAACAAGAACAACAAAAAAGGTTGGGTGGCTCAATTGGTTTGAGTGTCATCCTGTACACAAAAAGATGTGGTTTGAGTCCTGATCAGGGCACATGCTTAGGTTTCTGGTTCAATCCCTGGTCGGGATGAGGACAGGAGGCAACTGATTGATGTTTCTCTCTTATCTATTTCTCTCTTTTTCTCTCCCTTCCTCTCTCTAAAATCAATAAAAAGTATTCTTGGGTGAGAATTAAAAAAAAAAAGACATTATTTAAACAATACTATAATGACAGTAGAAGTTTAACCAAGGAAATACTCACATTCTGCTTTAGGTTTTTATGATCCTTGCTCATATACTGTCCACTTTATGTGACTCATCCTAGATGAGAGTCCATGTTTTTTATGTCATTCCACATTTCTTTGAAACATTTCTTATCAGGAGATAGACAACTCAATGTGTGGAGGACCTAGACTTAATACCTTTTGTTGCCTTCTTTTCACTGGTGACCTGATCTTTTTATCTTTATTCTTGAGCGTAAGCTTATTCATAGCCATTATAGAGGGTGAAGAGTCCTGGAAGCTGAGGGAAATGTAAATTTGTCTATTCGGCCATGTGTTAGTGGCTCCCATCCTATCTAATAAAAGAGTAGTATGCAAATTGACCATCACTCCAACAAGATGGCTGCCCCCATGTGGACACAAGATGGTGGCCACAAGATGGCCAACAGGGGAAGGTAGTTGGCAAGGACAAGGCCTACAAGGGATGGCAGTTTTGTGGGCGATTAGGCCAGTAGGGGAGAACAGGTGGGAAGGACCAGGCCTGTAAGAGAGGGTGATCAAGCCTGCAAGGGAGGGCAGTTAGGGGCAAACAGACTGGCAGGGGATAGCACAAAAGTGTGAGATAAGATCCCAGTGAGATAGGGCATAAACAGGCAGTCGGACATCCCTTGAGGGATCCCAGATTAGAGAGGGTGCAGGCTGGGCTGAGGGGTACCCCTCCCCCATGCATGAATTTCATGCACCAGACTCTAGTTGAAAATAAAAGAGCTGTGAGATAGCAGAAGGGAGAAGAAACCAAAAAGGATTTAAAAAGTTCATTTAAGTGAGTGTTTATCCCATTTCTTTTTAAGTGAGGCAAGCCAAAGGTGAAGAAATGCGCTGACCAGCTGACCAACAGTTCTGCCCTCCGGAGGCTGCTCCTGGGGCAGGTGGGGCATCCCTGGCTGTGCCAGCAGCCATGCCAGGTGGGCGAGGTGGGGGCAAGAAATGCCTCGCATACCTTTGCATCTGTTGAGTCACGGAATCAGGAAACATGTCTGTGTCACTCAGCTGGTAGCACCATTCCCTTAGCCTGGAAGGCCAAGAGTTCAAGTCCCACACCAGAAATTTGGCTGCTTGTCAATGCTAGTGCCTGCATTGTCGTAGAAGGTGGATGGCGGCTTGCACTGGAAATGGGAGCCCTTTCTCTCTGGCTCTTGCAAGGAAGTGGAAATCAGAGGAGCGAGAAGACCACCACACCCCTCAGTTTAGTGTGACCCACAAGCCTCAAAGACCTTGAAACTGGTAAAGCTATCAGCCAGTCTCAGGCACTTCCAAGAGCGTTGGGCTCACTGCCTCATGCTCTACCATCTCTTTACCTCGCCCTCCACTTGGCTGTTGTTCCAATGACAAGAAATATAGAAGCTAAGGGCCCAGCCATGGTGGCTCAGTGGTTGAACGTCAACCTATGCATCGGGAGGTCACAGTTTGGTTCCTGATCAGAGCACACGCACAGGTTGTGGGCTCAATCCCCAGGTGGAACATGCAGGAAGCAGTTGACTGATGGTTCTTTCTCATCATTGATGTTTCTATCTCTCCCTTTCCCTTCCTCTCCGAAATCAGTAAAAAGAAAAGAAAAAAAATGTAGACACTAAGGACTGCACAAATTTGTGGCAGGTCCTCGCTGTCTGTGAGAGGACATTGAAGTCTACTATTATAGAAGAAGCCAAACCTGGAACTCGGGGCCACACTCTTATAGAATAATCTTTTGAAAGATCTCATTTAAGCTTTTTATTTTTTTAAATTTAATGTGTATATAGAGCATTGCTTGCAAGTTTAACCTGGCCTTCAAAAGCATTTTATCATTTAAAATATTTCACTGAGCTTCAAAGTTTAAAAAGTATTCTCACATTTGAAATTATTTATATTAAGTATACCTGATAATTTTTCTTTTGAGAGGATGGGGGAATTTAAAAATGGTGGCAGGGGAAGGGCGGGCTGTGAAGGTGAAGATGGTGATGGATCTTTTTATATGAAATAAGTTCAGCGCGGCACTAGCTGGTTTGACCCAGTGGATGGAGCGTTGCAATGCAGATTGAAGGGTCCTGGGTTTGATTCTGGTCCAGGGCACATGCTCAGGTTGTGGGCTCCATCCCCAGTATGGGGCAAGCTGGAAGCAGACTGTCAATGACTCTGTGTCAGCATTAATGTTTTCCTCTCGCTCTCCCTCTCCCTTCCTCTCTGAAATCAATAAAAATAAATAAATAAATAAAGTCCAGCCCAATCAAAGATACAGTATTTAGGCATGGAATAGAATTCGTTCTGCCTGAAGAAGTCCTCTGGTTGCTTGCATGGCTTGAGAAATAGGTTGCGTTGTCTGTGCATGGGGCAATAGTTAGGCTTATATGCTGCTGTAGGGCTAGTTCCTGTTGACTTACTTTGAGAGCTCCCCTTATCCCAGAGCCCTCTACCCCAGGAGCATGGGAGGCTGACGGTGGGAGGGGATGCCGATCTTCTGGTGAAATTGTCTTTCGAACAGAGAGGTTACAGTAACAGGAGCTGCCTCCCGGCCTGAAGGATAGCAGCCTTCCCTTCTTTCCCCCTTAAATAAAACACCTTGCTTGTGATCATGTGTAAGGGAGGTTCCAACTTGCATTGGGACCGTCGCCACCAGGAAGCCCCAGTCTGATGTTTCTGCTCCCAGGATATCTTTTGCCATCTTCCCAGGGGTTTCATTTTCATCCCGTTATTAGACGCTCTCTTCCTGCTCCTGAAAGTCCCCCTCTCCTACTCCCTAAGACCTAAACGTGTGCTAAGAGAGATTATGGCCATTTCAAGAGGAAGAACAAGCTGTTTGGAACTCCTCCCCTCCTCCAGCATTCTGTCTTTAGTGCTTCACCTTTTCCACCTGAAATTATTAACATCTTTTCTCTCTTGGTGAGGGCAAGTTTGTTTTTCTGCCTTTCTTTTTTCTAACAGTTTTATTGCGGCGGCATTCACATACCATACAATTTGCTCATTTTTAACATGCTCATTTCAAGGGCTTTTAGTATATTCACAGTTGTGCAACCCTCCCCACAATCAATTGTAGAACCCTTTCAGGACCCCAAATGAAACCCCACAACCTTTAAGTCAGTACTCCCCAACCCCTCCATCCTCCCAGCCCTGGGAAACCACTCACCTACTGTGTGTCTCTGTGAATTTGTCTATTCTGGACATTTCAAGAAATGGAACCGAGGTTCTTTTTAAGCATCCTCCTATTCTTCCAGAGGGCCTGGCAAAAGACCTTGCACCTCGTAGGTCTTTGAATAAGGTTGAGTTAGTTTACTTGTATTAGGTATATTTGATGGCTCAGTCTTGGGATCAGTATCAACCGTGAAGTGGGAATCTGGGTAGTCCTAGCTGAAAACCCTCAAAATGCCATAATCCAGGGTGAGCTAACAGGCTGGACATTATTAGAATGGAAGGACAACCTGTGATTCATAGTTTCCCCTAGGTCAGCTCCCGCAGACACGGCCCCCTGTGTCTGTTCAACGGCACCACACAGATGCCAGAAGCTCCACAATTCAGAAATCGATTCCTTAGAAGACTGGAGTTCTCTCATGAGTTGGCACACCACACCGCATGTTAACAGGCAGTAACACTAAAATGCACTAAAGACCATGTAATTTATTCCCAACATGCTGTTATTCTTTCCAAAACATTAGCTTTGGAGCAGAACGTTTGCTAAATGTTGTCTTTATTTCCAAAACTTGGGGTAAAGATCATATGCAACCAATGGCTCAGGGATAATTGGCCACTTTACAGGTTCAACCTCAAATGAACTCCCCCGTCTGAGTAAATTTCCTGGTAAAAGATCCCATTTTAATAGAATGTGAAAAGCTACAAGAAGGATGGAGCTTACAGATCACAGTGTGCTCTGCTAGATAAATGACCAGGAGTAAGATTTCTTAAAAACCACATTTTGTAGACAGAATTAATGGAAAGCCCAGAAACAAAACAAAACAAAACAAAAACCCCAAAAACCCTACCAAACCCCAACACTCAGTGGGTTCAGCATTCACGCTTAAATGAAAATAACATGTGTGCCTTCAGCCCAAAGTGTGCCAGGGCTTAGAGCAAAATTGGCAAGGTTAATACCAAGAATCCTTGGGGGGCTGATGGGCATTGTCATCCTGAGTTTGACTCACAGCCCTCCCTTGGAGGAGAAAGCAAAGGGTGGCTGTGTTAAGGCTTTGTCCTCAGAATTGCCACAAAGACCCCAGAAAACGCCTCTTCTTGTAACTGGCTTTTTTTTTTCTTTTTTCCCTGAGCCGGCATTGAGTCAGAAATGAAATGATCATTTTGTTGAAGAGCTGAAGAAATGGATGGCTTGTGTTTTTTCACCCAAATGTGGTCTGTGGTACTGCTGGCAGGGGGATGAGGGGTGCGGTCCTTGAAGTTGAGACGTGCCTAAGAACTTCAGGGTGCTCTTGCCCTGTGTGTAAGTGTGGCCCTTGGTTTTCTCCTTTAGATTATCACCTGGCCTGAGGCCTGCCGCATGGTGACCTGGTGAGTTGTGTTTTACAGAGTGAAGAGGTGGTTTCACTGGTTTAAGTTCAAATTTCACAGGCTTAAGCCCCTGGGTTTAGGATTCACATTGTCCACCATGGCAGGGAACAAGCAATTGTCTCAGCTGTTAATCCAGTTGGGTAGAAAAGTGGTTTAAATCTCTTACCAGAGAAGGCATCTGTCTTACAGGATTCATTCTAAAGGTTCAATTAGTTATTCAGGAAACTCTGGGTCAGGAACTATCCTGAGTTTTGGGAGACAGGGGGGAACTAACCACAGCCCCTACCCTTGAAGACTTGCATGATTCATTAAGGATTGGTTGTGGGGGAGAGAGTGATGAGTGCTATGACACAAGTATGTATGGGATATGATGGAGCACAGTCTGGGATGGTCCAGAAACAATTACTAGAAGCAGTGATTCCTATATTGGGTCTTGTATGCATAGGAGTTGGCCAGGCATCTAGAAGTTGGCAGTTGAATAGAAGAGATAGGTTTTTTCTTTTCTTTCTTTTTTTTTTTAAGGCAGAAATATCATCATATGAAAATGTACAGCAACAGAGATAGTATGACATGGTTTGACATGTCTTTTTTTAATTTTTAAATACATTTTATTGATTTTTTTTACAGAAAGGAAGGGAGAGAGATAGAGAGTTAGGAACATCAGTGAGAGAGAAACATCAATCAGCTGCCTCTTGCACACGCCCTCCTGGAGATGTGCCTGCAACCAAGGTACGTGCCCTTGACTGGAATCGAGCCCGGGACCCTTAAGTCTGCAGGCTGACGCTCTATCCACCAAGCCAAACTGGTTTAGGCGGTTTGGCATGTCTTGAGTGGGTGAGCCTGCGTTTTCTAGAAGATGGGGCTGGACAAGTTGTCAAAGGTCAGAGCAATAGAAGCCTTACATTTGAAATGAGAGACACCACTTTGTAGCTCTTCCTGAATATCTCAACATGGCAACTGATGCTCTGAGTTCTATTTTAGTAATTACTGTATGCCTATCCTTCTCTTTTACTTCAAACAAACAGATATGTAGTCAAATTTTGGTATGTATGTAACTTCAGACAAATTAGCCACATGGAGCCTAAATTCTGTAAAATAGAACCAGACCAAGAACAATACCGTGAGGTTATTATGCGTATCATCATGATTGGACAAGCACAGTGCCTGGCATTAAAAAGTTCTCAGGAAGTATTTGTGGAATCAAACCGGGTACAGGAGTGAAGAGGAAACTCTACTGCCTGAAAAACAGCCTTTAGCTTTCCAAACACCAGGAGCTGCCAAAGTAGTCTAGGACCCCTGGGAAGAGGTGGCAAAGGGACCTGAGCCCTGAAAAAGAGTGACAGAAAGCCAGGGACCCAGAGCCAGGAGACAGTAGGTCAGCAAAGAAGATCAAATTGGGAGGGATGCAGCTCGAGCCAGAACAACAAGGGCACCTCTGGGTCAGCAATGCAGACAGGAGGGAGGAGGTGGCAGATGCTAGCTCATGGGGTTCTTCGGGGAGTGGATGCACAGCAGCCCAGGGCTTCCTCTTTCCTGATGCCGTCCCTGTGTCCTACCAACCTCTGGAAAGAAATCAAAAAAGGGAAAGAAGAAAGGGAAAAAAGAGAACAGCTGCATTTTTGTGTGATAACAATAACACCCTTTCCTGATGAAAAACACTCAACAAATTAGGAATTCATAGGCACTTCCTCAACCTGATGAAGGCCATCCATAGACACCCCACAGATAACATCATTCTTTATGGTAAAATATTGAAAACTTTCCCCCTGTGGTCAAGAAAAAGGCAAAGTTGTCTGCTCTTGCCACTTATATTTAAAACTTGTACTAGAGGTTCTGACCAGGGCAATAAGGCAAGAAAAGAAATAAAAGACATCCAGTTTGGAAAGGAAGGACAACTGTCTTATTTTCAGATGACCTAATTTTGTATATAACAAAACAATCTTGAAAATAAGGAAAAAATCTAGGAAATTCACAGTCCCTGATTTCAAAACTTGCTGCATGCAAATCTACTTTAATCAAGACAGTGTGTTACTGGCATGAGGGCAAACATATAGATCAATGACTTAGAGTGGAGAGTCATTAACAACCAGTTGTTTTCCACATGGGGTGTCAAAAATTCAATGAGGAAGATATAATCTTTTCAACACAGAATGCTGAGAAAATTGGGTGCCTATCTTATACCATATAGAAAAATTAACTCAATGGATCAAAGACCTAAATGTAAAAACTAAAACTATAAAAAGCTTAGAAGAAAACAGGGGAAATTTTTATGACATTGATTTGACAGTGATTTCTAAGATATGGCACCAAGAGCACAAGCAACAACGCAACAGATAAATTGGACTTCATCAAAATTAATAACTTTTCTGCTTCAAAGGACACTATAGAGAAAGTGAAAAGACAGCCCACAGACTGGAAAAAAATACTCCCAGATCACATATCTGGTAAGAGGCTTGCATAAAGAACACTTACAAATCAATAATATTAAGACAGAAACCCACCGAAACCAGTTTGGCTCGGTGAATAGAGCATCGGCCTGTGGATCGAAAGGCCCAGGTTCGATTCTGGTCAAGGACATGTATCCTGGTTTTGAGCACATCCCCAATAGAGGGTGTGCAGGAGGCGGCTGATGAATGTCTCTCTCTCATCGATGTTTCTAGCTCTCTATCCCTCTCCCTTCTCTGTAAAAAATCAATAAAATTAAAAAAAAAAGAGTGGTAAAGACAAAAACCCAATTAGGATAAAATCTGAATAGCTATTTATCCAAAGAAGATATACAAGTGTACAATTAACACACAAAAAAAAGATGCTTAACATCATTAGCTATCAAGAAAAAGCAAATTAAAGTCACAATTAGATATTACGTCATACTCACTAGAATGGCTATAATGACAGAGATAGATAAAAACAATGATTGGTGAGGACATAGAAAAGGTAGAGTTCTCACATTACTGAACAAAATGTAAAATAGTGCAACCACTTTAGAAAACATCTGATAGTTCTTCAAAAGATAAAATAGTGATAACATATGACCCAGAAATTCCATTCCTGGGGTATATAACTCAAAACAGGTTCACCCACAGACATGAATGTTCAGAGCAGCATTATTCATAATAACCAAATAATGAGAAAAACCCAGACTTCTGATAACTGACGAATCAGTAAAATGTAGTATATCCATACATTGGAATATTATTCAGCTATAAAGAGAAATGCAGTATTGATATATGCTATAGCATGATGGACCTTAAAATCATGTCAAGTGAAAGAAGACAGTCACAAATGACCATATGTTGTATATTATTCCATTTATATGAAATGTTCAGAATAAACAAGTCCATAAAGAATAACTTAGAGGTGGCTTGGGTTGAGGTGGTAATGAAGAGGGACTGCTAATGGGTAGGAATGTGTTTGTTTTTGAGGGGGGGTGGTTGATAAAATGTTCTAAAATTGATTGTGGGGCTGGTTGAATAACTGAATATACCAAAAGCCATTGACATGTACACTTTAAATATGTAAACTATATGGTATGTGGATTATCTTAATAATGCTGTTATAAAAAAATAACAGCAATACAAATAGCTGTGAATACAAAAAGCAGGCACTAGACTAAGCTCTATAATAATCCTACCCAAGTCTTACAGTAAGAATACCAGGTAGGTTTTATTATCTTTATTTACAATGGAAAAGCTTAGGCTCAGAGGTAGTTAAGGACCTTGCCTAAAGAAAGTCACGAAACTAGTGAGTCCCAGACTAGCCAGAAGGTAGGATTTTGACTCCCTTTTGTTTCATTTTGAGTTTCGGGGTCTTATTAAAAAGCCTTCGGTGGTTCTTGTGAGCCTACTTGTGTTCCCAGTCCCGTGTTCACAATATGACGCCGGAGTTAGGTGAGCTGTTGGCTCCCGGTTTCTGCTGAATAAGAGCTGGAAAGAAATCTGTCCTCAGTGTTCTCTGGCCTTCTAAGGACACATTTGTCCCGGAGACTTCTGTAATTTCCCCCTCAGATGTGTTACAGCTGTCATTCTTGACCTCCACCCCCAGCACCTGATTTTACAGAGTCTGTTGCACGTTGGAAACCAAATCCTGTTTGCTTCCTAGTTCCAAGAAATAAAACGTGAGAAGGAGGGTGCTAGGCCCACGAAGACAAAGACGTCAAATAGACCTCACTGAGGAGAATTTGGATGAGTTTGGGGAAAACGACTCTGTAGCAGATGGATTACATTTTCTGTTTGGGCTCAGCAATTAAGGGGAGCCAGAGCCAAATGTGCTTGGGATCTTGTCACACTCCCAATGTTGAAAAACATTTCAGGATGTTTGACTGAGTTTGGCAGAACCGCCGCCTTGACTGTGCCCCTCTGAAGTTGGACAAAGGTGACCGAACAGCCTATGATGATCCCAGTCTGAAAGGAGCCACAATCACAATCACCCTTTTGTGGGAAGGGGCACAATGGCTGCCTTTGTCAATGGGAACATTCCAATGGAGGTATTAACTGTACAGATGGTTATAACAAGGTTTTTTGACAAAGAGTGTGAAAATCAACTAAAGTAACAAAATTCAAGTCCTAGAGGGAAGTAATATATCCTCCCATTCTTCTCTTGGTGATGGAAACAAGAGTCTGGGAGGGGAACCATGTCCTTCCACAACTGTCCCCTCACCCCTGTTCTGTGCATTGTGTGGAATTCCCATGAATTTTTGTGGCCTTACTCACATCCTTTGTTTTTTTTTCCATTGGATTTTGAGAATCAGAGCAGAATCAAATGGGATGCTCAGAATCAGAAAGCCCTTCTTATGTGGTTGGTACACCCAGACCCCCCATGATTGATTGAGTGGAAGGGAGAGAGGAAGGGGATGATGAAGTCAAGGCAGGCAGCAGCTGAGCCCTTGCTGAAGTACTGAAATGGGAATAAGGCGTGGATAAGCAGGTGTCATGCTTTCAAGCCCCAAATTAATTAATTTATTCCCAGCATTTCCTCAATGTCCACCATGTTCTATGCCCTAGAAAGATAGCAGTTCATACAATAAACAAAATCCCCTGCCCTTCTGGAATCCATACTCTAAGATAAAGTACAGTGTCATTTTGAAGACATAATGTTAAATTACTAACATTTTTAGAAGTCAACTTCTAAGCTGGCCAAAGAGGAGTATAATTTAAGTTTTCTTCTATGAGGAGCTATAATCCCATTAGAATGTCTATCCTCATACTACAAATAGTCTATTTTGCTTATAAACTTTAACATTAACCCTCATTGCTGGAATATGTTGTCTTTACCATTAATGTGATAACAAAAGCCCAAAGCTAAATTTTATAAAGAGGAGAAGCAAATTTAAAAATCCTTTAAAAAATTTACCCCCCAAATGACTGAAAACTAAAGATTGGAAAGTGCTTATATCAATGTGCAGCTAAAGCTTCCTCCATGGTTATCTCTTTTCCTTCTCCTTGTCTTCTCATCACCAGATATATATATTTTTTTATTCAGAGAGTTGGAAGGATTTGAAAGTTAAAGATATTAAACAGAAGCTTATGCAAGAAATAACCAGCAGCTTTGGATTTTTGCTTCAAGGCAAAAGGTTGGTCCCAGTTTCCCCTTCCTTCCATTTCTGCATATCAGTGTCACACAATAATATTTTGTGATAGGAAATGTTATTTTTAGTGGATTTCAGCCCAGGCTATTAAGACAGCTGCTGTGGACATGCTAAGAGAGACAACTTTTTCAGTGCTGCCTTAGCTCTAGCCTCGCTTTCCCTGCTTCTGAGTCCCCTGCTGCTCACAGCTGATTCTGCCGATGCTCTCCAGCTGCAGGCTGGGCTCCTGACAGAGATGGATAATGCAGCGTGACTCTCATTCCAGAATGGTTTTAGGTTATGATCAGATCCAAGACTCGGTGACCCCAGATGACTGAAGGGCTCCCACACTGCTTACCACTAATTAGATCTGAGATCTACTGGCAGGATTGATTACCACAAAGGATTGGCTAAGTTTGGGTTGTAGAGCCCTCTGCTTCTTCTCCTATATTCATTGGATCAACAGAATAGAACTGCAGCTTTAATGCCCTTTCTTTAGTTCAACCAGTTTACTTGTTTAGTTCATCCATCCAGAATCTGGAGATTCTAGCTCGAATGACGTTTATTGACCTGCATCTTCTTAAAACAAGACCTTGGAGAGTGTGTCTACCTGGTCTGCTAGTCTAGTCAGTATCCTCCGGACTGATTTTAGGTTCCACTTACTGGGTGCAACATGTTGCTAGGTTACGTCCATTTCTGATGTGAAGATAGAGGCAGGAATAGCCGAAGGACACCGGACATCACCCGCCCTCTAGCACCTCGGGAACTATTCCTTATCCCATCTGAGTTTGCATGTCTCAAGCTAACTCCTGCTCCATTCACACCTCACCTGACCATACTGTAGGCATCAAGGTTTTGAAGATCTAAGGCTCAAGTAGCAATAATCTGTCATTGGAGCTACTTCATGGTAGAGAAGCTTTGGTGTCAACATTTATTCGCTGTTAGACATTCTTGAAATCACTTAGTTCCTGATCACATAGATAGGCAGATCTGGGTTTTCCAGTTACCCCAGTTCCTTGAAGGAGGCCCAGGCTTTAGAGCCATGAATGGCTTGTAGTTCTCTGGGGTCAATTCAAGGCCTCATTCAACTCCCCCTCGAAACATCCTGAGATCCTCAGCCCCAGATTCTTTGATGAACCCCGAGCCTGGCATAGATTTCATATTTTCACCAGTCTTTTTCAATGTTTTGACATTTTTCTGTCATCCCTACTCGAATGACTTTGTACAGATAAATTTGGAGATAGGAAGGAGGGCTCTGGATGAAAAAGTGAAATTAAGAAGAGGCTAGTTTAGAGAACTAGATGGCTCTTACCTCTGGAATTTGGGCTACATCCTCACAAAATGTATAAATTTTTCTTTTTAATGTCCTCTCCCCCCCTTGTTTAAGAATAAGAATAATTGGTTCAAGTCTGTGACTCTTTGTCAAGTATAGGGAGTTCTAGGTTCTTATATTTTCATCCAATGTACAGGGCAGGATTGAATCTCTCTTTTTTTAAATATATTTTATTGATTTTTTTACAGAGAGGAATGGAGAGAGATAGAAAGTTAGAAACATTGATGAGAGAGAGACATCGATCAGCCGCCTCCTGCACACCCCACAGTGGAGATGTGCCCGCCAGCAAGATACATGTCCCCAACCTGAATCGAACCTGGGACCCTTCAGTCCGCAAGCCGATGCTCTATCCACTGAGCCAAACCAGTCTTGGCAGGATTGAATTTCTTGACATGAACTCTGAAAGCCCCTTGAGAAGCCTGCTGCTGGTAGCTTGAGGAATGGCCATTTCCTTCTTTCTAATATCTTGTGATTCCCCAATTCAAGTGCAAAATAAGGATGGGACAAGCTTAAGGCTGCTTCTATTTCATGCTGAAAAATGTTTGCTTGTTATAGAGAAGCAAAAAAGGCCAAATGCTTTGATGAGTTCATAGAGAATTAAGTGTTAGATGTTACTGCCATCTAGTGATGATTTAACACCTGGCTGCCAGGGGAAAATGAGTTATTCTTTTGCTACAAATGCAGGACCTCACCTTACAGCTTAGGGTAGCCTAGTAGGTTCTAGAATGGAGGTGACATCTAGGCGAGCTTCTGCACTACCCGGTGAGAGGCTGCATAGTGGAAAAATCTACTCTTTCCAACTGTGAGAACAGTACATGTCCTCATGTGAAATTCTAAACCTCTCTGCGTTTCTGGTGCACGAAATTTGTGTGTGTTGGGAGGGTGAGGAGGTAGATGGGGGTGGTGTCCTTCAGCCCAGCCTGCTCCCTCTCCAATCTGGGACCCCTTGAAGAATGTCTGACTGCCTGTTTAGGCTCGATCCTACTGGATCTGCTCAGCTGCCTGCCTTCCTGATTGCCCCTAACCACTTCTGCCTGCCAGCCTGATCACCACCTCACTAATCCCCTGCCAGCCTGATTGATGCCTAACTGCTCCCCTGCCAGCTTGTTTGCCCCTAACTGCTCTACCCTGTGGGCCTGGTCTCTTCCAACTGCCCTTCCCTGCAGGTCCAGTCATATCCAACTCCCCTCCTCTGCTGTCCTGGTCACCCCTAACTACCTCCCCTGCAGGCTTGATCACTCCCAACTACCCTCCCTTGCAGGTCTGGTCCCTGGCAACTGTCCTCCCCTGCTGGCAATCTTGTAGTGGTCATCTTATGTCCACATGGGGGCAGGATCTTGTGACCACATGGGGGCAGTCATCTTGTGTGTTGGAGTGATGGTCAATCTGCATATTACTCTTTTATTAGATAGGATGGAGGCCTGATGCCCAGGTGGGGCCAACTGGTTTGCCCTAAAGAGTATCCTGGATCAGGGTGGGTGTTGCCTGGAGTGTGGGGTGGCCTGGGCTAGGGTCCTGTGGTAGTTTGCAGGCCAGCCATGTCCCCCAGTGACCCAAGCAGAGGCCCTGGTATCTGGGATTTATTTATCTTCTACAATTGAAATTTTGTAGCCTGGATCGGAGCCAAGACTTCTGCTCTTACCGCTATTGAAACTTTGTTGCCTTAACCTCCACTGGCCAGGCTTTGCAGAAAGCTTGGCTTCCTCCATCACCAGGGGCAACCCAAGCCTTTCTCCTGCTCTCTCTTGGCTGTAGCCATCTTGGTTGGGTTAATTTGCATACTTGGTCTAATTGGCTGGTGAGTATAGCGGAGGTAATGTCAATTTGCACATTACTCTTTTATTAGATAGCGTGTGTGTGTGTGTGTGTGTGTGTGTGTGTGTGTGTGTGTGTGTGTGTAATTGATTTCAGAGAGGAAGTAGAGGGAGAGAGAGATAGCAACATCAATGATGAGAGAGTATCATTGATTGGCTGCTTCCTGCATGCCCCACACTGATGATTGAGCCCACAATCCGGGCATATCCCTGACTAGGAATCAAACCATGACCTCTTGGTTCATAGGTCAATGCTCAACCACTGAGCCACACTGGCAGGCTCTGCTACTGTTTGTAACAGTTAATTGAAACAATGAAAAATGGGTTTAAAAAAACCTAACTCTGCCTTCCCAAATACATGTCTACACATTCCCAGAGACCAGGTTGTGTAGCACTGCTCCCTGTGTTTGTCCACAAGCTTGTCTCTTCACAGAAGCATCATGAAAAAGCCCTGTCCAATTCCAGGTGCGTTCCCATCTCCTTATGGTAGTCATGTGCAACCTGGGGATGAGGGCAAAGGAGGAAGAAGAGAAATACCATGACTGAGTGCCTACCTTGTACCAAGTGCTTTTACAGCCATGGTAGCTCTCATTATAACCCTGGAAGTTGAGATCATCCCAATGTGAACGATGAGGAAACTGAGGTTCAGAAAGTTTGGCCAGTTGGCCAGAAATGGTACAGTTACTACAGTGTGTCAGGTCTTAGTCTGGGAGGTTTCTGTGGCTTGGTCAGCACAGGGATACGGTGTCGGGAACTACCATGGAGTGTGGAGGAGGTAGAAGGCGCTCCCTCTGCTCTACAAGGAGCTAAGTCCAAGCACAGCTCCATGTGGCCTCTCAGGCACACGTACAAATTCATGGGAGGTACAGATGTCCATTAGTGTACAGGGTTGGCAGTTTTAGATGCACAAATAAGCCCACTTCTAGACTACATCGGCCAGAAATAGTGGGTCTGATGCATTTATTTCATCCCCTTTCACTCCCCCATCTGAAGAAACAGGATGTTTCATAAAGGTAATCATTTCCACAGGGTTAAAAAGGCAAGAGAAGAAGAAGAAGAAGAAGAAGAAGAAGAAGAAGAAGAAGAAGAAGAAGAAGAAGAAGAAGAAGAAGAAGAAGAAGAAGAAACAATCTAAGCGCAGCATTAGCAGCTGCTTTGGTGTATAGAGGAAAAAACACGAAATTTGCTGGACAGGATATGAAATGAAACTTTTGTTGCCTTGGATTTTGGGCTGAAGCCTCAAAAATAAAGACAAAAAAGACACATTTTATTTTCTTCCTTGGCACCAAGGAAGTTTCTCATTGCAGTTAGATGGACAGTGAAATCTGAGCCAAGTTCAGGCCGATGGAAATACTGTGAGCCGGGCCTGGGCTCTGAAATCTCCTGTGTGATCCTTCATGCCCTCTTTCTCTCTCTCCTGACTGCTGCCTGTGGAATAATCAAAGGGAAACTCTGAGCATCTAGAAAAGGTGGAATCAAAGCAAATTCCTTGCGCCAGTTTTTATTGGATTGGATTGTGAACAAGAAAAAAGCCACCAAGGTTTTGGGGTCGTTTGTTACAATAGTCAATATAAATTAGCCTGACTGATACACAACAATAGATGCTAAATATCCTCTTGTGGGAGAGGACAAAAAAAACTGGTCAAGAATCTTCATGGCTCCACGTATAAGGCTTTTTGCAATTTGGCTTTGCATTTTCTTTCACTAAAGTGACAAAGGCTATTTATCTGCTCCTGGAATCTGAGCTAAACTGCTGGCATGTTGAATGCAAATAACCACAGTGTACCACTGCTAGTCCAAGCCTTCAGAGGTGTTGCATGTGTCTGTCACTTTCTTAGAATCTTGCCCAGCCACCATGATAACAAGTCCCAGTCTGCTAAATAATGAGGTTTAGCCTCCCCACCCACACCAGATTTGTGAATGAGGCCATCCTAGTTCAGCATTCAGCCATCCCTTTGCCCACCCACAAGCTGACCACAGACGCTCAGACGAATTCAGCTAAGCCTGGCCCAGAGCAGCAGAAATGCCCAGCTGATGGCATCATGTGCATTAACAAATGATTATTATCTTAAGGCAGTGGTCGGCTGCGGTTTGCTGGTCTGTTGACTAATGAGTTTGCCGACCACTGCCTTAGGAAAAAAACACTTAAAAAAACATTTTAATAGCATACTAATGTTTTTAACCCGAAGTCAAAACTTCTGGGTAAGGGTAATGCCTTAAGGTATTAAATTTTAGGGTGACTCGTTATTTGGCATTAGCTGACTGACACACCTACAATTTAGAGAGGTCTGCTAGACAGACATGCTCCAGCAGGACTTACTAAGGACGTATCAAGAACCCTGACCCTGCTTCAGAATCAGAAGGTCCTGCATTAGAGCCGGGGGAGTGAGAGGTTTAAAGGAAGCTTGCCGAGTCCTTGATAAGAATTCACTACATTTTGCCCCTCTGGGCAAGATCAGAGGCTTTCCCACTTCTCTCCATCTCACACAAAGCATCCAGCTTCAGCTCTCTCATCTCCAAATAGGGCCGTGAGTCAGGGGGCTAATGGGAAAGTTAAATGAGATGTGAAATTGCTTTTTGCTTGCTAAAGAGTTTTATGCTAGGCAAGTATTTCAGGCATGTCTCCTACTGTCTGCGTTTTGATCATACCAAATAGATGTAACATGTTGAATTAGGTGTAAAATTGGCATTACTTGAACTGCTGTTGATGATAATTTGTGATCGCAACGTCCGGGGATCACAAATTACTATTGGGAACCCCCTGGAACGCTTTAAACATATTGATGTGTAGGTCTAACCCCAGAGGTCCCAATTTAACTGTTTGGGGCTTCAGCCTGGGCATCGGTGTTGCCAAGACTCCCAGGGGTCTGGCTCTTCGGTGGCTGAGGGTCAGGCTGGAAAGTCCTGCCGCTGGGCCCCCAGGGCTGAGGGCTGCCTTGTTAGCTCTTGTTTTTTTGCTTACCTCTCACAGCTATCTGCAATGCAGTTTTTGTTGCTAGACTAAGAACATGCTGTGGACTTGGGTCTGATTTTCCGGCTACTCAGGGATTTTTCTCTTTAGCTTTGTTTTTGTCAGCGTTGACCAATTTATCATTTTCGGCTTGCAGCATGAAATGGCTCGAGTCGCCTTGAAAATGAAGCTGGGTTGATGACATTTCCGAATTCCAGTGGGAGCGATAACATCGTTACCATGCATTTGACACAGGCTTCCCTTCCCACCACTGAAACATTGCTTTTATTTTTTAATAACCCGAGCTAACTTAGGAGGACCACAATTGTGCCGTAGGAGCATAGGATGTAATTGCATCAAAATAAATGAAGCCACACGAAGCACATTTGCAAGTGCTGAGCAGAGGCAGACCAAGAATATCAACAATGGGGGCAGAGTGGGTGGCGGCCCAGGATGGCTGAAAAGGTTTCTGGGACAACAGGAGCCCACTCCTGCCCTGGGCTGGCTGCTGCAGAAGAATAAGACTTGGGGATGAAGAGGCTAAAAGGCCTGCAGTCAAAACTGTACAAAGAGAGGAAAACCTTCTTGTCAGCTGTGAGCCCTTTTCTTCCAGTCTGGTTTGTAGGAAAGGAGCAGCGGGCTTCCCTTCAGCCAAAACAGGAGAAGAGTTCACTTAATCGATTGCAGGCTGTCCAAAAGCAGCTGAGACCAAGTGACTTTCATCTCCTTCTCCTCCTTTCCTCCCAGAAGGAGCGAGGATGAAACCATTTAAAGGGCCAGATTGAAAAAGCAGCTCGGTTACTGACAGTTCCTGTAATGCTCCCGGTCTCAGCTGCTCTCCTAACTCCAGGGTGTAATTATCCTTGAACTTAATTGGCGGTTCAGGAGAGCTTATTAGCTTGCTCTATTGTTGCATAATTCAGGAGTTCAGTCCAAGCTTCCTCAAGAGCCTTTTCTTTGCTCCTGGTTCCAAAGGACCACTTTCCACATGGTCCGTGTTGGCAGGCGCCTTTGGGATGAAGAGAAGGGCTGCAGAGGGGGTTGCAAGCAGGAAGGCTAGACAGCTGGGGACGGGGAGACCTGGCCC
>PVJN01021567.1:0-34474 GCA_004026805.1 Lasiurus borealis
ACCCCCACACACCCCACCACCATCACAGAGTCTGGCTCCCCACACCCACTTCCTGCTGCCCACCCAGTCCAGCATTTCCAAATGTCAACCGACAGACTAACTGCGCCAGAGACTCTGAATCGCTGAGCCTCTGCCAGAGAGACCAGAGACGGTGTGTGACAGCCTCCCCCCGTAGCTCAGGATTCCAATGGGTTCAGAAACCACTTCGTTAGCACCGGTTCTCCCTTTTCCCGATCGGCAAACAGAGAGGGGGTGTGATCAGCCAACGTCACACAGCAAACGGCTGGAGGGAGACCTCAGTCCCAGCTCACTCTCCGCTCGAAGGGCCATTAGCAGAGAACAGCCAGGCCCCAGGCCCTGGTGCCCCCCTCCCTCATGTCCACCCCCACTTCCACCAAGTAGCCGAGCGGAGAATGAGGGCAGGGCATTGCGGTGGAGAGCAGTGGCCTGAGGTCCACCCTCCTCTCCTCTTGGACTGGCGTGGATGTGCCTCATTCCGTCCATGTGTCACGTGGTCTCCGTGGGCCCTGTCTGCCTGAGGGCGGGGAGAAGACTCCAGGGAGAGTGAAAACCTAACCAACACACAGAGTCATTCCGGCAGGTGCCTTTGATTACGCTGGAAACCAGTCACCGGATCAGAGGATGATCCACCCCCCAAACTTGGGGTTCGTGCTAATGGTCTCTGCCATGGGCTCTTTGGGCTGAGATCTCGTGGCTACACCAGGCCACTGGCCAGAGGCAAGCCCCCCTCACCTTTTTTTTTAGAATATGTCCTTATCCAGTAGTTCTCAACCTTCCTAATGCCGCAACCCTTTAATACAGTTCTTTATGTTGTGGTGATCCCCAACCATAAAATTATTTTTGTCGCTACTTCATAACTGTAATTTGCTACTGTGATGAATCTTAATGTAAATATCTGTGTTTTCTGATGGTCTTAGGAGACCCTGCTAGCTGTTCGCGACACACAGGTTGAGAACCGCCGTATCTTATTGATTTTTTTTTTTCAGAGAAAGGAAGGGAGAAGGAAAAAGAAACATCGATCGGCTGCCTCCTACATGCCCCCTATTGGGATCAAGCCCACAATGTAGGTGTAGGCCTGACTGGAAATCTAAGCAGCCACCTCTTTGGTGCATGGTTCGACTCTCAGCCCACTGAGCTACACCGGCTGGGGTGGCACAGCAGGGAAGCCCTTGCCTTGGACAAATCCTCACCCCTTCCTCGTGCCTGTTACCCGCAGAGGATGGAGGAAACCGGGCAGGGCCCAGAGGCAGCAGCGGGAAGGCCAACAACCCGCCCCTGGGCTGGTGGGCCCCTCCTCCCTCTTAGCCCTGCGGTCTCAGGTCCTCAGGGTCAGACACACCAGACAGCTGGGCACTGCAGACAGTCAATGACCTGCTCAGGGCCAGGCCACCGCCCCTCTGAGCCTCCTGCCTCCTCCCTCCCCCCTCCCCTTTCCTTTAGAAGGTGAGGAATAGAGAGTGGCATCCAGGTCTTCGAAATAGCAGCGACGATAAATAACAACAACAATCATATCCTGTTTCTTCCTCTCGCAGACGCCATTAATTTCATGTTAAAGTTAACAGCTTTTCCAGGGCAAACGGGGGATCACATCACATTACGTGTAAAATGCATCATGTTGGCAAAATTAAAATGTTGGAAGGGAAGGGAACGGGCATGTTCCACGTGAGGAAACACGGGAGTGGTAATGACCCTAATAGAGGGCAGCCCAGCCTGGGGATCCCTGGTCCATGGACACAGCCCCCCTCGGTACGACAGGCAGTCGTTCCTGTTCCGTCTCCCGCAGTAAAGGGGAAACCGAGGCGGGGGAAGGGGCTGCCCAGCGCAATCTGGAAGGTCTGCTCCTGGGCTCACGGACCTCACTCCCTCCTTGAGGCTCCCGGAGCAGACAGGTCAGCAGGCGGAGGAGGGCAGAGTCCGGGGAGGCTCCCCGTACCCCTCAGGGACTAACAGCATTAGCACCCGCCATATAACGCCGTATAACACCAATGGCCTCGTAATTTATAGAGTGGTTTTCACTACTTCTCTTACTTCTCTTCCCCCAAAGCTTGTTCAATAAATTACCGTTTTATGAATTCCAGTGTGGAATTCGGAGCTCCTCCTGGCTCCCATGTCCTTAGGGAGCAGATGGCGGGGGGTGGGGGGGTGGAGGGCTGAGAGAAGGGGAGGGGGCACCCCCAGGCCCCGCAGGCCAGCGGCTGGACAGCTTGCCCAGGTGACGTTTTGAGGAAACCCAGAGGGGCATCAAGTCCTGGTTCCTCCCCGGTCCCGGCAGTGGGGCTCTGGGCCTCACGTCCACGCTTGTCAGTGTGGGAGGGATCGGATCTGCTCTACGGATTGTACCCCCGAAGTGAGTGACAGGATGGGGGTACCTGGTGCCCTGCAGTTGTAACAAGGGCTGTTTTCCTGCCTGGCTTGTACCCATCTCCCTGCTTCACTCAGGTCGTCAGCCTCTCCCCCCCTCCTCCAGGGAGCCCCCGGGATTGTTCTTTCCCTGCTCTGTTTGTTAGTTTTTAATATATTTTATTGATTTTTTTATAGAGAGGAAAGGAGAGAGATAGAAAGTCAGAAACATCGATGAGAGAGAGACATGGGTCAGCCGCCTCCTGCATGCCCTACAGTGGAGATGTGCCCGCAAGCAAGGTACATGCCCCCAGCCGGAATCGAACCCAGGACCTTTCAGTCCGAAAGCTGACGCTCTATCCACTGAGCCAAACCGGTCTCGGCCTTTCTCTGCTCTGAATACCCTCCTTAGCAATATCAGATAGAGCCTACTTACTGATATGGAAAGTCTCCAGCATATATTGCAAAGTTAAAAGGGCAAGATGTAAGCTCGCTTGTAGAGTAGGATTCCAATGTAATACAATATATTTTTACCTGTATGAGTAGGGAGATATGGCTATATCTGTGTATACACATATAAAAACCATTAAGTAGATTTCCCAAGCTACTAACATTTTTTTTTCACCTCTGCGTGATGGGAGTTCATGTGGAGCGGACAGTTTTAATTTATTTTTGTATAATTTTATGCAGTGGCGCTGGGGTTGACTTTTAACCTTGCAGTCGGTGTTTTTAACATATCTTTTCAAGTCAAAAAGGAAAAGATGACCCTCTCCTGCTTCCCCCCTCCCCCCAAATACAAAATCTCCTCCTCAGCAACTCAGCAGGTGCCAAGCTCAGGGGACCATTCTTGAAAACAGCAATTTGGAGGCCAACTTTTTCCGCTCCAGTGAACCAGGCTCTGGGCCCTGTTCCTTCCCTCCATCCCCTCGAGTCTGCTCCCCTGCCCCCCACATCCCACCAGAGACCCAACCCCATTCTCCCCTTCATGTGCCCGGTGCGTTTGCTCCTCAGAGGACCTGCCTGCACACCCCTGAGGACCAGTTGGGAACCGGAGCTGCTTCCTTCACCATCTTGAAGACGCACCTGTACCCACTGCGGTCACCATAGCAACACAGCCTCACCAGGGGGCACTGCCCAGGAAACAGGTTGCCTGGAAACGCAGCTGAGGAGGGACAGGGTCTAACCAGAGGGAATCCCCCCACCCTGCACCATCTTTCTGAGGAGGGGGGCAAAGAGGGAAAGCCAGTGGGCGTGGGGAGCCCAGCAGGCCTCTCCTGAGGCGCTGGCCTCAGTTTCCCTATATGTAAAGAGACAATGGCAGGTGGCCATCAGGACCTCTCCTGGTGGCCCAGTTGCTGCCCTACCTGGAGGAGGTTAAGAGTTTGGGCTCCAGCCGAAACCAGTTTGGCTCAGTGGATAGAGCATTGGCCTGTGGACTCAAGGGCCCCAAGTTCGATTCCGGTCAAGGGCATGTACCTTGGTTGCGAACACATCCCCAGTGGGGGGCGTGCGGGAGGCAGCTGATCGATGTTTCTCTCTCATCGATGTTTCTGGCTCTCTGTCCCTCTCCCTTCCACTCTGTAAAAAATCAATAAAATATATATATTTTTTAAAAAGAGTTTGGGCTCTAGCCGAAACCAGTTTGGCTCAGTGGATAGAGCATCAGTCTGCGGACTGAAAGGTCCCAGGTTCGATTCCGGTCACGGGCATGTACCTTGGTTGCAGGCACATCTCCAGCAGCTGATCGATGTCTTTCTATCATCAATGTTTCTAGCTCTCTGTCCCTCTCCCTTCCCCTCTGTAAAAAAATCAATAAAGTATATTTTTTTAAAAAAAGAGTTTGGGCTCCAGAGCAGACAGCCTCAAGTGTTTGCATCTCCCTGTGCCCTAGTGCCCCCACCTGTGTGAGAGAGGGATCAGTAGGTGGGCCTGCCTCTCCTAGTTACTATGAGGAATGAGTGTAATCCCGCGTGTAGGCTCTAAACTCATAATACACGTCTCTAATTGTTATTAAAATGCCTGGCACATAGTAAACACTCAATAAGATGCGCATTATTCATCCCCCTCTTCCCCACAGTTCCAGGCAACCCCACCCACTGTTATTCCCTGAGCCCTTGCTAGGCCCTCCAGCCTGGGCGGGTGGAGAACCGGGAGTGCAGAGGGGCGTGGCCCAGCCCACCAGCCACCCCTTCCCATTCCCATCCTCCCCTCTTCTCCCCACCCCCCCCACCCGCAGTGAAACCAGGCGCTCATACCTCCCACCCTCCCCTGCAGGGGCTCCTCCCACCACAGTGCAGGGGCCCTTTGAGAGGCCTGGCCCTTGGCCAGCACTGACTGGTGGACATTGAGGGATGAGGGCACACCTGGATGGATGAACGCGGCCTTGGTCCACCGGGTGTTTACATTTCGGGGTGGGGACATAGTGTGGCAGCAGCTGAGGCTGAGCGGGGACTGCAACCTGGGTCCTTCGTGCGGGGTGAGATGAGGCAGCATATGGAGGCACATAGTAGGCTTATCACCCAAATAAAGAGCTAAGCACGTGCCAGGCTTCACACGTGTCATCTCACGGGCCCTCCGCTGGTGGAGAGATGGGGGTGACCCTCAATGTGACATCACCGATGGATGAGGGCGCACAGGCCCAGGGCACACAGCCGGTGCGGGGCATGGCGGGACCCAGGCTCCAGTCCCCCGCTGCCCCGTTTGGACTTCCTCCCCTCCCCCATCTAGGGCAGAGTCCCAAGCATCACCTCTCATCAGGCCAGGTGCCTGCGGAGCACCGGGGAGCCAGAGGGGCTGCGGGGGCCTGCGGGGGGCTGTAGGGGCTGCGGGGGCTGCGGGGGGCTGCGGTGGCTGCAGGGGCAGAGACAGCTGTCAGCTCCCGGCTGGCTGCGTGGGCTTGACGCCGCTCCCAGCTTCCGCTCCCGTGCGGAGGTGATGGAAGGCACCGGAGGGGAACCGTCTTCCCGGATTACAATCCTCCGTGTCTGGATGTCCATTATCAGCAGGGGCGGTGCCAGGCCCCGCCGACACGGACCTCGGTGGACCCGCTGCCCACAGGCCGCCCTCTCAAGTCCCAGGACACACCTACGAGGCCCAGGGGGCGCTGGCCTCGGCTCCCAGCGGGGCCTCTGGGCTGGACTGCCAGCGGTGGTGGCCGCCGGGAGAGCGGTCCCGGCCATGGAGCCATTGATTCCTCGGTGCTTGTCAGCTGTCGTGCCCAGGTTCAGCTCATTCACCGGGTCAGGTCCGGGCGTGCCCAGCCGCAGCCCAAGGGGCCCACAGGAGTCAGAGGACCTCAGCGGCTGCCACACTGTCCCCACCCCAGCCACAGGAGGAGCCAGGCAGGGACTGGCTGGAGGCAGGGACTGGCTGGAGGCGGCCGTGGTTGTTTCAGTCTGAGAGCCTGTAAGCCACTCTCTGCGGCTCAGGCCTGTCTGCGTGCCATGCGCACCTGAGCCGCCATAAGACAAGGAAGAAGGACGGTAGTCCCACCTGCTCCACTCTGCTCTGGGACCCGGTCTCCAGCAGTTCCTGCTGAGACTGTGGTGCAGTCAAGAGCATCTCCCTCCTTCCCCATCAAGGGGGGCCTTCCCCAGGCCCACGGTGGCTCCCCAGCCACACACAAGAGCCCATTTCCCACGGGGATGCTCCTCCTTCTCCCTCCTCCCTCCCCCAGAGCCCCTACTTAAGTAGGCTCAAACCCACCTCCCTCCACACCCTGGAGGTCAGGCTGGCTCGGAGCCCCTCAGCTCCGTACCCCATCCTTATGGAGATGTTCCATCTAGGTACACAGAGGTGAGGAGGGGGCACAGGGATTCCCCCACACCTCGTGAAGCTCTGACAGTTCCCCAGCACTCAGAGCCCCTGATTCACTCCCGGCATCTGTCCATCTGCAGGCCTGCAGGTGAGCAGGGAGCTAGGCCCCCCTCCCTCCCGCGGAGCCACTAATGGCTCCAATCAGAGGGCAGCTGCCAAAGCCAGCCGCCTCCCTTCCGCCCTCAGGACCAAACAGGACTTCCCCCCTGAGTCTCAGGAAGAGCACCGGAGGGGGAGGGGCGTGCGTTAGAGTTCGGGGAGCAGAGTCAGCGGACCTGAACGGAGGGAGCCAGGTGTTTTCCCGTGTCTCTTGCAAACCTTCTGAAGGAGGGGCTCAGGCCCCCACCCAGCGAGCCTGCCGTCCGTCCTTGTGTGGGTGTCTCAGCCCAGTAACAACAGCCCCGATCTCCAAAGATGCTTTCTTCACACGTTCCAGGGGCTTAAGAAGTCATCTGCCGCCCGTAATAAGGATAAGAACCCCACTCTACAGGGCGGCTTTAAAGGTGGGTGGGGAGATGGGCGGGAGCGGGGGGCTCAGGGGAAGCTCGGGCTGCTCTAGAAAGCCAGGCAGGGAGGATGCAGGCCCGCCCCTTGCTTCCTAGAAGGAGCTTGGGGAGTGGGCTTCCGAAGTCCACCGGGGTTTCCCCCGCCCTCTTCTATGGAAGTCTAGAATGAGTGTTGGTAGGCTGAGCGGATAGAGAATGCGGAAGGCAGGGCCCCCCAGCGCCTTTGGGAGCCCGGTCTCCACAGACTGAGGCTCCGGAGGATGTGCAAGTCTGTTTAAAGATGAGCCTCCCAGCTTCAAAGCAGGGGGCTTAAAAAGGCTTAGGCAAACACACAGACATCAAAAGCCTCCTGCCTGCTGCCAACCAGATGTGCTAAGTGCAAAGGAAGCGCAAACGTGCAGAGTCAATGTCCCCTAAATGCACCTGTCCGCTGGAAGAAACAGACTGGAGAGTAAAGGGCGCCCCTTGTCCTGCCGCTCCTGCCTCCTCCCAGGCACCCTCACCCCTTATTCCCCCACCAACACGCCCCACCGAGCGCCCTGCACACCTGGATGCCTGAGCTGGAAGGTCGGTGCTCCCTCCACCAGTAACAGTGCCTGAAAGTCAGCAACAAAACCAGTGGGTCGTTACTGGGTGCCTACCCTGTGCCAGGCATATGCAGTCGGGGGATGGGGGTGGGAATGAAACAGCCAATAAGATGCAGGCCTGACCCTGGAGGAGCCCCGTCCCAGACTCAGAGCTGTCATGCAGCCACTGCCGCTGTGTTGAGAGAACCTGTAAGCGTCCAGTGGAAGCACGGAGGAGGGAGGGAGTCATTCTGCCCGGCACAGGGGTGGGGTGGGGAGGCTTCCCGGGAGAGGAGACATTTGGCTCAGGCGTTGGAAAACAAGCTGGAATTTGCTAGAAGCGGGAGGAGGGAGCATTCGGCTGAAAGAGGAGTTAGAGGCTCTGGGAGGGATGTAGCTGAGGGTCTCTGGGATAAAGATAGGGGCTGCCCCAGGACTCTCCCCCAAGCCCCGCACAGCATGGAGCCTCGGAATGGCCGAGGGACATGCCGGGCCAATGGGGAGCCATCTGGCCTCTCTGAGCCTCAGTTTCTCCCCCCCCCCGCCCCCGGAGTTTCCAATTCAGTGGGTCTAGAATGGGGACAAGGTGATGCAGATGATACTTACTGGTCCAAGGACTATGTCTTTAGGAACCACAGTTATAAAGGACTGTGGCAGATTGGGTTGTTATTCCCAATTCTTCCATTCCTCCTGGTAAGAGAATGCCCCGTCTGCTCCTTTTGCCATGTGACATGCTTTGGTTAATAAAGTGTTAACGGACTTGACATGAGCAGGGACGTTCCATTCGCTTAATGTGTGGCTCAGCCTGGTGTCCTGTGCCTCTGCCCTCTGTCATGAGAATGTGCTTTGGGTAGCTGCCTGTCCCAGAACAGGAGACTCCCGTCACACACCAGCACCCAGCCCACGGCTCGAAACAGGGCTGGCCCTGCCCATCTGCAGACCCTCCAGTGAGAGAAGTGTTTCTTGCTTCAGCCCTGGGAACCGGGGCATGTTTGTTATGCAGCAGCATCACAGCAGAAAGCTAGCTGTGCATACAAGGGTTTTGAATGACATGCTAAGAAATTTGGAATGGATACAGGCAGGGCAATAAAAGCTGAATAGATCTCACAGGGCAAGAGTGGGGGAGGCTATTGCTGCATTCCAGATGAGGTGCAGGGTGAGCGTCCCGGGGTGCAGAGGAGAGAAAGCAGGGTGCGGACTGGAGAGGTACAGGCACGCACTGCTTACTGTGGGGACACGTTCTGAGAAATGCGTCATCATTTCATCCCTGTGCGAACATCATCGGGGGCACATACACTAACCTAGAGGGTCTACCCACGACACAGCGAGGTCTCTGCGGCAGCCTGCTGCCTGCCCCCAGGCCTTGCGGCTACAGCACAAAGCAGCACGCGATTAAAGCAAACATCAAAGAGAAAATGATGGCATCAGAGACCCGGTAAACATGACACACACGGGGCGGCTGTCGGCAAAGCACAACTTCTACAGCGAGCTATTTTTTGTATGAGCAGGACAGGAACCCTCTAAAATAATGATAAAAAAGTATAGTCTAGTCAATGCATACGCCAGCAACACAGTCACTTATTTTTCACGTGGTCCAGGCCGTGCTTCTGTGTGACGGGTGTCTTGCACCAGCGTCACACACACGTGAAGTCATGTGTGGTACTGTGGCGTCATGCCCACAGCAGCCGCTCTGGGCAATAGGAAGTTTCGGCTCCGTTACACGTCATCTCAGGGACGACCGTCGTGCGTCTGGTGACTGCACTGACCCACTCGCTGGCAGAAGCTCACCCTCATGGCCAGATCTGCACGTGGGAGGAGAGAGCAGTGCTCAGAGACACCCTCGGTAGCCCATCACACCCTCAACCCCTACCAACCACCCTAAGCGGGGTCCGCCCCTGGGCAGGCCGGCGGGGTGGGGGTCAGAGCAGCATCTGAGAGCTGCCGAGGGGGGGCTCGCCTGGCTGAGCGGCTGAAGCCGCCGTGATTTATGTTCTTTCTCTCCGATCCATTTGGTTCCAAGTCAGCTGTGGACGAGCTGCGCCCACAACCGCTGATCTTTTAATTTAATTGTGCGGCGCCGGGGTGTTCCTTCCCCCCAGCAAATACATCACCATTGTCACATTGTAAATACACAGCCACCGGCCCCGCTCCACGCCCACCCGCCCCCAACACTCCTCCCACGCAGGGTGGCACAGCTGCGGCAGCTGGAAAGGAGGGAGGCCTGCGGGGGGGGGGGGGGGGAGGGATCCCCGAGGAAAGGGAAGCTCCCCTGGAGGGAAGTGGGAGACAGACAGGCCAGGGACCCGCCCTCCAGCCAAAGGACCTCTGGGACAGTCTCTCCCCCAAGCCCTGCCCAGCACGGAGCCTCGGGATGGTGAGGGACACGCGGGGCCAGTGGGAAGCCTCGATCTGTGTGCCCGCAGCCAGCACTTCATGCTGAGACGAGACTCGCTGTGGCCACAGCAGGGTCCCGGGACTCTGAAGTGACCGACCGTGTAGCGGTGCTTTCTCATGCAGCCACCGTGCAGCTGTCAGAGCTCGGACCTCGCTGTGTCCTGGCTCCGTCGCTCCCCAGTGACCTTGGGCAGGTGAGGCAACCTCTCTGCGCCTGACGCTTCAGAGTGGCGAGGAATCCATGCGGCACACGTAACGCATTGGGAGCGGAGCTGGCGCGTGTGAAGGGACTGACACGGGTTGGCTCCTAAGGTTGTCATCGTAAGGAGGACGCTGGTTAGAGAGGCACAGCCTCCCTCCGCTCCTCGGCCTCCGGTCCCCAGGCTGCGTGGCGTGAAGAGGAACACGCAGACAGGATGTGAGGCCCAGGAGACCACGGCCAGATTGTTCTTTGGTTGAGTTTTCTCACTGTTGAAAACAAGACCTCGCTGTGGAATGTGCCACCTCCACCCCCCCAAACACACGCACACACATGCACATGCACACACATGCACACACACTCAGTGAGGAAAGTGAAGTCAATGGCAGGTGCCCCCCACTGCAAGGGAGTACATAAGGAGAGGGAGACCCCACCAGCACATTCCCTCGGGGCAAGAAAGGAAGTCCCTCCTCTAGGGTTGAGGCGCCGATAGAAAGAAAGGCCCAGAAACTCACTCACTCGGGAAATGTTAATAATTCACCCCCTCCTGTTTTAAGATTTGAAAACTGAAAAGGTCCCCCCTTCCTTACAGGATCCCTTCCAGGGGATGTGCTGGGGAACCCTGGCTCTGGATCATGTGGTTTCATGGGGAAAACCTGGCTCTGGGATCACATGGTTTCCATGGGGAACCCTGGCTCTGGGATCACGTGGTTTCCATGGGGAACCCTGGCTCTGGGATCACGTGGTTTCCTATGTTTGAAGAGCCCCCTGCTTTTTTGCCAAGACCACCTTCTCACCACAGTCATTTAAAAATGTCAAATAAGCCGAAACCGGTTTGGCTCAGTGGATAGAGCGTCGGCCTGCGGACTGAAAGGTCCCAGGTTTGATTCCGGTCAAGGGCATGTATCCTGGTGGCGGGCACGTCCCTAGTGGGGGGTGTGCAGGAGGCGGCTGATCTATGTCTCTCTCTCATTGATGTTTCTGACTCTCTATCCCTCTCTCCCTTCCACTCTGTAAAAAATCAATAAAATATATTTTTTAAAAAAAAAGAAAATAAAAATAAAAATATCAGATAATCACCTTCCCAGTCTCCCTTGCAGCTAGGATGCCCCGACTGGGAATCAGACTGTGACCTCCAGGTTCATAGGGCGACGCTCAGCCACTGAGCCACGCCGGCCGCGCCTGCCGTGTCATCTCGAGCCTGACTTGATCCGGATGTGGGTCTTTATGCAGAGCTCCTCCTGGCTGAAAGAAATCCGCTTTCTCATCCCCCAAACGCACCATCACATCATTGTTATCTGACGCCCGGCACTGGCCACAGAGGCCTCTTCCCAGACGCAGGCGCCTGCTCTCTGACGGAGAATTCCGCTTGATTGGACAGAACGGCACTCAGCTTCCCAGAACCGCGCTCTTGGCTTTTTCAGGGTTTTTACCAGGTTCCAGTGCTGCTCTGCAGAGGCCGCCTTCACGCGCACAGCCACGGCTGCTTCCACAGAGACCCAGCCGCCTACCCAGAATCCTGCCTTTCTCCTCAGAGCCTCGCGATTGTGTAGAAACCTGACTTCACAGAATCCTGCTTCGGTATCCAGATGCCTGCTGCGCCCTGCACCGCCCTGCCCGTCGTGGAGAACGGGGCATCGAGACGCAGCATCTTTCACCGGCTCGGGGGCCCGGGACCCTGCTGCCCGTGTGACCACACCTGCCAATCTCTTCAGTCTATTCAACCCCCTGTGGCTGCGCAGAGCCTCCCAGGAGGATCAGAACCGGTTTTTAAATAGATTCCACAGAAGGGGTACGGGGACATCTCGTGGGCAGCAGGAAATGCCTCTCGCTGGGGTAGGCGTCCATCCTGCAGCACGTTCTTCAGCAAAGCTCAGTGTCTTGCCAGTGGTTCCTCTGAGGACGTTGCACCTGTGCAAGCCCTCGTGAGGGAACTGACGGAGAGAACAGCTGGGGATCCTCCCGATGTCGCCCTTGCTTTAGGGGAGGTGGGAGGACCGTGTGCCCCCAAAAATCAGGGTCGAGGCCCCCTTTGGTTCTTCCTCCCTCTGCCAGAGGGCTGGAGCTTGAACTCTGCAGAGCAAGGGACAAGCAGAGACTCGGTTAAGGCTTTTTTTTTTTTTTAATATATTTTATTGATTTTTTTTTCCCCAGAGAGGAAAGGAGAGGGATAGAGAGTTAGAAACATCAGTGAGAGAGAAACATCGACCAGCTGCCTCCTGCACATCCCCCACTGGGGATGTGCCCACAACCAAGGTACATGCCCTTGACCGGAATCGAACCTGGGACCTGTCAGTCCGCAGGCTGACGATCTATCCACTGAACCAAACTGGTGTCTGCTCCGTCAAGGCTTTGCGGTGGGGGCGGCGGGGGGAGAGAAGCACCTACCTTGCTTCTCCTTGCGCCTGCCCTGGCCGCCTGGGCACAAATCTGCTTGGACAGAAATAATCAGCCGAATTAATTTAGCTTTAAATAGCAGCAACGAGAATGTTTCCACAAAATTTTCTCCGAGGAGAGCTAAGCAGAATTAATGATGGCACAATATCAGGGAGAAATGTTATTTACTAAGGCCTAATCATTCCAGGGACGGGGAAGTCATCATCACATAATAAAGTAGAAATCAGCCGGCCAGGCCGAGTGCAGCCCTGTTCAGCCCAGGAGCCCAGGAGAGGCCCTGGGAGGCGGGGACCAGAGGAGCCCCGGAGAGAAGCTCCCTGCAGAGCGGACAGCTCCTGTGGATCTCGGGGGTACAGGGGCTGAGCCTGCTCCGGGCCTGGCCACGCTCCTCAGGGCCCTGTCCGCCCCTGGAGGGGAACGGCCTCGACAGCTGTCAGGACACCGTCCAGGAGAGAGGGCTCCAAAAGAGGACCTGGCCCAGCCGGCTGGTGCAGTCGTTAAGCTTTGATCTCAGTGTGAACCAGGAGGTCACGCTTTGATTCCGGTCAGGACACACGCCCTGGTTGCGGGCTCGATCCTCAGTGGGGGGGGCGTGAAGGAGGCAGCCAATCAATTATTCTCTCTCATCATTGATGCTTCTCTCTCCCTCTGCCTTTCCCTTCCTCTCTGAATGCAGAATGGCCAGAATGACTGGTGTCTATGACACGCACTGTGGCAGCCAACCAGCCCGATCCGGGCCTGGATCAGCCCTCCTGCCCAGCCAGCCCGGCCCTCAATCAGTCCCCCAACACTCCAATCAGGGCAGAGCCAGCCATCTAACTGCCCACGGCCCCTTCAGCCCACCAGCCGGGCCTGGTAGGCCCCCATCAGAGTGGGTTGGCCAGACCTCACCCATGAACAAATGTGTGCAGCAGGCCTCTAGTGTGTGTGCGTGTGTGTGTGTGTGTGTGTGTGTGTGTGCGTGTGCGTGTGTGTGTGTGTGTGTGTGTGTGTGAAGATTCTGTCTAGCCCCACCTACCACCTGCTACCCCCACCTTAAAGGTTCCTACCTTCTTGTGCTCTTTCAACTAGTATTTAAGAGCCCAGCACTGTTGCTGCTTCAAGGCGGACAAAGAAGTGAATGAGCCAGATGCTGTCTGGCAGGAGCCGTGTTGTGGACACAGCGACAGGATAAGGAGTGACAGGAGAGGGTGGCTGGGAGAGGGGCGGGATCCGGGGAGGGCGTTGAAGGAAGTGGATCATTTGAGCTGAGACCTCAGTAACAGGAATGTTCCCGGGAAGATCTGGAGCAGGGGAAGGACGTCAGGCAGCCAATTCTGTCACAAAGAGTGCAGGAATGGGTCCAGGTCAGAGCGTTCCCCAGGGGAAGATGAGATTCAGGGGAGGAAGGGTGAGATGGTCCTCCCGTTACACCATGGCCCCTGCTGGGCTGGCCACTGTGTGTGTCACCGTGAGGTTGGTTAGCTCCTACTTACAGGCCTCAGGGTGGGTGACAGGCTACCAGACCAGGCAAGACACGCGGTGAGAGGAGGAGATTGGATTCATTGCGCCTGGAACAAGCCCTGGGGATTTCGTGTCCACAGTCTCCCCGGGTCTCTTGTCCTCGCTCACGTTATCTCGCCCGCCCGTCCTCCACCAGCGAGGAACCTTGGGGTGGTGTTGCCCATATCCAATCAGTCACCAGCGCCCATCAATTCTCCTTCCTGGTCGACCATCTGCCGTTCTTGCCTGCCCAGTGCCCATCCTCCCTCCTCTTCTGATCAGGGCGCCCTGATTTCCTGGAGAATGAGCTCTCCCCAGCTCCCAGGCCATGCAGACCAAGTGCTGGAGGCTGACCCCTGCCCCAGCTGCCTGGGGAAGCAAGCACGCAACCTAGACCCAGACAGTCAATAAGTCCACACTCTTGGCCAGAGTAACTCTGTGAGGATGGGCATGCAGCCTCATCTCGGCCCCTAGAGTCAGGTCCTGGACTTTTGCAGAACCTGCTGTGGGTTGTGCTGGGCGTCTTGGCTGTTACAGGCAAGCTGGATGTGTGGATGGGCACCTTGGAGTGGGGGTGGGGTGGTTGTGTCATTTTAGCTTTCGTGTGTCCTAACCAAACAGCACACCTCGGCAGCATTTGCCAATGAGCTTTTATTCGCATGAGTGTGCAAGCTGGCTGGGGTCGGCTGACCTGGGGCAGGCTCGGCTGGTGGGAGTGGCTGGAGGCGGGGAGGGGCCCCACCACACAGGCTCTCGCCTTCCTTGGGCTGGCAGGCCAGCTAGTTCTTCCCAGACGAAGGGCAAAGGGACAGGAGAGCGAGCAGAAACACGCTCAGTCTCAGAAGGACCGGACTCAGGACAGTCACACGGTCACTGTTGCCCCATTCCACGGGCCGAAGTGAGTCTCACGGACTGGACAAGCCCAGAACTGCAATCCCTTCAGAACTGCCAAGTCCCCTGGCCACGGCCAGGGCTTGAGATCTGGGGCCAGGGATGCCAGGGATGCAGGTCACGTGAGCCCCTGGAGCCAGCTGAGCCCGAGCCAGACCCACCGCCTGAGTCCAGCTGACCTTCTCCCCCAGTTCTGCCCTGTGCAAGCCTTGAGGGATCCCCTGTTTTAACAGCCTAAGAAACCCTCTTCTAAGAGAGCCAGAAGGAGCCCCGATATACACAGAGCCCCCTGTGTGTGCCGGAGGATGCACACCTTCTCTCACCCTGAGACACCCATCCCCACTCTGCACACAGGGATGGGGGTCAGCGGGGTGTGCGAGCTGCCCATGCACACAGGGTGAGGGGTCCGGTGGAAAGTGCCTGGAGGGTCTGCCAGAGGAGGGAGCGCATGTTCTCCCCACTTTGGAGCGGTGACCCTTCGCCCCAGAAGCGGGTGCACAGATCCCGTGCTCACGCTCACTCCGCCAGCCAAACCGACAGAAACAACCGCGAAGGCTTCCCGGGCCGGGCCGGGCCGTGCGCTCTGCCCGGCTGCGTTCCTCGAGTGCGTTATTAGCTCCAATCATCTCGGCAGAGCCCTGGATGTAAGCACGAAATTGGTATCAACTCCATTTTACGGATGAGGAGACCGAGCCTCGTAAAGATTAGAGAACTTGCCCAGTTACTAGTGGAGAGGCCAGGATCCCAAACTCTACTGTCTGAACAGGGCCCCGCCTCACAGCCTCTGTTTAGGCTAAAGAGAGACCCTTACGAGCCCCCTAAACACCCTGCAGGGAGAGGCGGGGGTCAAAGGCATCAACCCCAGACCCCCCGGCCTCTCCCTCAGCTCCCCCCTCAGTGCCTGGTCACCAGCCTCGTTCGTACCGGGGAGCCCCCCTCTCTCTGGCTGCAGACATGACAAATGGCTCCAATTATCCCCTCCGAGCTCTGATTTAATGTTCTGTTTTATTAATGGCAACCAGCGCGGACTGCAAAGAGCCCACTGCGCGCCAGCGGCCTGGCCGCGCTCTGAGCTGGCTGGCTCGCTGGGTGCAGGAATGAGAGGGTGACGAGGGGAGAGGCGGCACCCCGTCTCTAATTCCCCGCCAGGGAAATGACGGGGCGCCGCTCCCCGCTCAGGCCCCAGGCTGCACGAACACAGCTCTGCCCGGCAAGCTCCACCCATCGCTAATGCTTTGCTGCCTCCTTGACGGACAAATGAGAGGTTTGGACAAAATGCGGGCGTAGCGGGGAAGGGGACGGCAGCTGCCCACCCTGCAATTAGGAGGGGGATGCGGGGAAAAGGGGGGTTGGGGGGGTGCAGCCAGCCCACAGACATCCCTTCACGTTGCCCAGCTCTGGCTGAGCAGCTGAGAGCGGACACCACCCTCTGTTAGCTGCTCAGAGTCTGCCCGCTGCTCATCCCTCTGGTCCGGGGCTGATCCGTCCGCCCAGCTGGCAGACCTGTCGCCTCAGCTCACCCTCGCTGCAGGCGGGGCATGTTTCACTGGTCCCATTGGACGGGCGGACGGATGGAAAACTGAGGTCTGGAGAGAGGAAGGGCTTTATCCAGGTCACCGTGGGAGAGTCAGCACGCACACTCAAAGCTCCAACTGCCCTGGAATCCTCCCCTACATGAAGCCACGCTAAATGGCGTGACCAGCCCGCAGTGGAGAGGGAGTGGGTACCCTCTCCCCACCACCCAGAGAGGCTCTGGGCAACCGGGCACAGGGCAGAGCCTGGCAGATTCAGTGGTGTGTGTGTGTGTGTGTGCGCGCGTGCGCGTAATGGATGCTCACCCAATAGTGTGGAATCTGCCTCTTCCCAATGTTAAGGTCAACATACATGCTGTGGAAAGAATGGGAGGCCATCTTGATACCCTGTGAAGATTCGGTAAGGGGCGGGGGCAGGTAACAAGGCCTGGCAGCCCCACGGGGTGCAGATGGGCCCAGCCCGTTCCCGGGGATGTTCACGGAATGTCTGAGGCACTCGCCCCGGGAGGGATTGCTCTCAGCAGACCCCACAGACACTCTCCCTCCAGGGCTGACGCTATGGCTGGACTGGCCTACGCCGGTTCTTACTTAGCACACCAGCCAAAGCCGTCATGGAACTTGGACCCACAATGCATTACTCTCAGGTCCCGGAGGGTACCCCACACCCCTGGGACACACAGCAAGGTGGTGGGGAGAGAAACTGCGGAATTGGGGGCCTGCCTTAATTAGGGTCCGAGTCTGGGTGTCCTGGGTTTTCCATGTTCACTCTACTGGTTACGTTAAAACGGCAGGGTTGGGAGTTAGGGTGCGGGAGCGGAGAAGAGGGGTCACTGGGTGCCCAGAGATCTAGGTCACCCAGGGCTTTCTGAAAGGAGACCTTCCTGGCCGGGGGCAGCCTCGTTCCTTATCTGGTGGCTTGGCTTTCGTCACACAGATGGTGACCGGTGTTCAAGATGACGTCATGGAAGTGGATCTTCCGCCAGCAGAGGCCTAACACCAGGCGCTCACTCCCCAGGTACCACGCCATCCCTCGGAGGATGGGCCAGGAGCTTCCAGGAGGAGACGAGGTCCAGGAGGGACTAAAAGAAGAGTGGGAATGAGCGGAGCACAGGGGAGAGGGGGGGATGTAATTCCAGGCAAAGGGGACAATGGGGACAGAAACCTGGAGGAGAGGAATAAAGGGGCTCAGACCCCCAGGAGAAGGAGACGCTGGGCAGAAAGCCCCAAACAAAACTGGGTTCGAAGGAGCAGAGCCCACAGAGCCAGGCTGGAAGCTGTGCTCCCCCCGCAGGGACCTACTGGCTTTTAGGAGGGGCGAGAGCTAGGCACTATGGAAAGAGCGTCCTGGCTCCCGGGTGGAGAAGGGGAAGGGGAGACCAGCAGGACCGCAGTGGGGAGAGAAGCGAGAGGCTCTTACCAGCCACAGTCCAGAGTAGGGGACGGGGGCCTTGTGTGGCCTGGACTAGGGAAGAGGGCAATGGAGATTCAAAATCTATTAAGGGACCAGCCACTGACTTATAGAGGTTGGTGCGGAAGGAAGCATCCTGGCTTCGTACCCAGGTGATTGGCGGGTGTCCTGTGGGGTGTACAGTCAGAGAAAGCTGCTTTCCCAGGGCCCCACACCAGACCGGATGGGATGATGGTCCTGGGAAGTGGTGACCAAGAAGGAAACTGTTTGCCTTCTGGTGATAAAAACCTGCAAGGCCTGGCTCGGGAACGGGACCTCCTGGTGGAGGGGCGAAGTGGGGGGCTGGACCTGTGATATTACATCACACCCCTCTGCAAATCTATTTCATCCCAACCTCCAACTCCAGCAGCTGGCCTGCCAGGGTACTGCTACCCTTTTAACTCCTCCCCGCCCCCGCCCCTTTAAAAAAAAGTATGCATTAACAAGGAATAAAATTGGCTTTTGTTTGATTATAGGTCTATGAATTTTTTAAGTATATTTTTATTGACTTCAGAGATGAAGGGAGAAGAAGGTAGAAATGTCAATGATGAGAGGGAATCACTGGTCGGCTGCTTTCTGAATGCCCCACACTGGGAATTGAGCACATAACCCAGGCATGTGCCCTGACCGGGAATCAAACCGTGACCTCCTGGTTCATAGGTCGAAGCTCAACCACTGAGCCACACCAGCCAGGCCACAAGTCTATGGCTTTTAACACGTATACATTCACGTGCCCACGGCAACAGAACCGCTGCATCACTTCAGAGAGTCCCTCCTGTGCCCCTTGGCTGTTAAACATCCCCCCTCGCCTCTCCCCTGAGAGGCACTAATCCCTTCTCCATCTCTATAGTTTGCCTCTTCCAGAATCTGTTTATATAAAAGGCCTGTGGTCCTGACGCCATAGCGGCATAACGACCAAAGACTGGTCACCAGGAGGCTGCGTGTGGGGTGAGGCGCGCTCTCGGGCCGGTGGGGACTTGATTCTGGGTCCTGCATCCCGCCCAGTGCAGCGGGTCTGGTTCTCGCGACATATCGCACGCTGGGCCTCTGGTGTTATAGAAGTGGAATCGCACAGTATGTGATCGGCGAGACTGGCTTTTATCGCTCAGCATAATGCCTTTGAGACTCAGCTGGTGTTATGTGTATCAATAGTTCATTCCCTTTTACGGCTGAAAAGTATCTCATTGTATGGGTGTACCCCAACCGTTCATTCACTGAAGGGTGGTTGGATTGTTTCCAGGTCGGGGTGATTATGAATAAAGTTGCTATAAAGGTTCGCCTGCAGGTTTTTGTATGAGCACCAGCCTTCATGTCTCTGGGGTATATGCCTAGGAGGAGGATTGCTAGGTCATATGAGGTGTTAAGTTTAATAAGAAGCCAACACAATGGTTCCTAGAATGACGGGACCATGTGCATTCCCGCGAGCAAAGTGTGAGTTCCATTTTCCTCCCATCTTCGCCGAGCCTTGTTTGTTTGTTGTATTTTAGCCATTCTCGTAGGTGTGTAACAACACTGCATGGGGCTTTTATTGGTACAGTGGTACCTCGAAATACGAGTGCCCTAACATACGAGATTTTTGAGATACGAGCCGTCAAGCGAGCAATTTTTGCTTTGAAATACGAGCAACATTTGAGATAGGAGTAATCGTGTGGATCGGCCAGCTGCACACGACCCACCAGTTTATCTCGACTCGAGCGTCTCGTAGTTTCCCACGCCTCAAGGTTACGGAACGAATTAAACTCGTATCCTGAGGTACCACTGTATTTCTCTAGCGCCTCTGATGCTGGGCATCTTCTCATGTGCCTGCTTGCACTAATACATGCTCTTTGATGCAGTGTCTTTCGCCCATTTTTATTGGGTTGTTTTATTATTGTTGAGTTTTGAGAGGTCTTTATAAATTGTGCCTACAAGTCCTTTATCAGACATGTACTTGCAAATATTTTCTCCTCGTCTATATTTTGTCTTAGCAGTGGCTTTCATTTAGTAAGGCTTTTTCATTTTGATGAACTCCCAATTTATCAAATTTTAATTTTTTTTTTTTTTTGGATAATGCTTCTGGTGTCATATCTAAAAATTATTGGCCTAGCTCCAAATCACTACATTTTTTTTTCCCTATGCTTTCTTCTAAAGGTTGAATACTTTCATGTTTTACACTTAGATCTATGGCCCGTTTTGATTGAATTTTTGTATCAAGGACAAGGGGGAGAATAAGGCTCACTTTTGTGAATAGGGATGACCAATTGTTCCCATACCATTTATTGGAGAAAAAAATATATATATTTGTTCTCCACGGAATTGCACCTTTGCACCTTTGTGAAAATCAAATCATCTTACTTCTATAGGGTCTGTTTCTGAAGTTCTAGGCTATTCCTTTGATCTGTGGGGGTTTCCTTTGCAAATGAGTTCGTTTTTTGTTTTTATTTTTTTGCCATTATGCACCGCCTTGATCAATGTGGTATATTGTACACTGTATTATAGTAAGTCTTAAAATTAGGTACTGTGAGTCCTCCAACTATATTCTTCTTTTCAAAATTGTTTAAACGATTCCAGTTCCCGTGCTTTTACATACACATTTTAGAATCAGGTCACCTATACCTGCAAAAAAAAATTCCTGCTGGATTCTCATTGGAATTGCCTTAAATCTATAGACCTGTTTGGAGAAAATGGCCTTCTTTATTGTGATGAATCTCCCAATTAATCCACAGTGGATGTCTCTCCATTCATTTAGGCCTTCTTTGATAGCTTTTGCCAGCATTCCATTGTTTTTCGCATATAGAACCTCTGTGTGTTTTGTTAGAGGTATACATATTTCATTATTTTTTTTAACTTATTGAGCTTCCGATCAAGATGGCGGCGCAGGTAAACACAGTACTCGCCACTTCCCACAACCACATCAACATTTACAACTAAAATACGGAACCACCATCCTTCAGAACCCTCTGGAATCTGGCTGAATGGAGGTCCTACAACTAGGGCAGTGGTCGGCAAACTCGTTAGTCAACAGAGCCAAATATCAACAGTACAATGATTGAAATTTCTTTTGAGAGCCGAAAACCGACTTCTGCGCCTGGGCCACGAAGTTTCAATCACACTGTACATGCGTGCCCACACGTGGTATTTTGTGGAAGAGCCACACTCAAGGGGCCAAAGAGCTGCATGTGGCTCGAGAGCCACGGTTTGCCGACCACTGAACTAGGGAATCAAAAAGAAGCACATGGAGGCAGGTAGTGGGGGAGGAGATGCGGGGCGGAATCCCAGAACCAGCTGGCCCCACATGCAGCTGAGATGGTTTAAAATCAGGAGGGACATCTTGACTATGGAGGTTGCTCTGGGGAGCCAGGGGCCCCTGCCCCACACCAGGCCCCCAGCCCCGGATTCCAGTGCTGGGAAAAGAAATCCCACAACTTCTGGCTGTAAAAACCAGTGAGGTTTATGGCTGAGTGACCCGGAAGCAACTGGAGTCCCAGGTGTTCCTCTTAAAAGGCCGGCGCACGGGCTGCTGGGACTCGCTCCCTCTGAGCTCAGCGCTGGGGCAGCGGCTTGAAAGGCACCTAGGATAGCCAGGGAGGAACTAACTGGTCTAGAATCAGGGCGAGAGCTGGAGGAGCAGCTTTCTCTGGCAGAAGTGCCGGCAGAGGCCGGTGTCCCTTTGCTGAGCGCTCCCCGCCACAGAGCTGACAGGCCGCACCATATCTGAAGCTCCATCAAGCCAGCTCACACTTTTCACCCCTCCCTGGTGATTCTGAGACCCCATCCCTCCCTACTTGCAGGTTTATCCAAGCCATTTCCAGTGTCTTTTCCTTACAACTGGCCTCTTTTCCCTCCTGCTTTGGCCTTTCCTAAAATCTCTCAAACAAGCAGCAGCTGGCCTCAGCGTGCCCTGTAGCTCTCAATAAGTGGCCTCAGGCCTGGTATTAGCAGCAGCCCACCCTGGTTCACAGCCTGGCCTCTCCTGGGCATCTCCAAGCTCAATGCAAATAGCAGCCATCTGCAGATTGCTTTGTAACTCGTGCAGGGTGGCCCGAGCAGGGCACAGACAGAGGCTGACTTTGTATCTTCTGGGAGGCTCCAGAGCTGGTGTACAAGGTAATCAACTTCAACAACCCTACCACCCCCACGTGACACATTCAAGGGGCAGACTCGGTGAGCACCAGAGCCCCCCTGAAGCAAGAGCTTCTCCAGAGGGTCAGCTCCTGCACAGCAGCTCTGCAGCTACAGTCGAAAATGATAATAATTTTTAAATTTGATTTCCAATGGTTTGTGGCTGGTATATAGAAATATGATTAATTTTTCTGTGTTTGACTTTATGTTCTGTGGCCTTGCTAAACCACCAGTTAGTTGTAGGAGTTTTTATTTTTGTAGAGTCCGTAAGATTTCCTACATACAAACATCTGGTCTGTGAATAGGGACAGTTCTATTTATTACTTTTCCGTCTGTATGGCTTTACTTATTTTTCTTTTCTGATTGCATTGGCTAGAAGACAGTGGAGAAAGGCTCTGGAAGGGGAATAATGGCCAATAATCTCCAATGCTCTCTACTGTGTGCGAAACCCAACGGGAAGCATTTCATAGACATCATCTCATATTACTCTCACAACATTTCTGAGGAAGACAATCTGTCCTGATGAGAAGACTGAGGCTCAGAGAGGTGAACTCACTTCTCAGAGGTCACACAGTAAATGCGTGGCAGAGCCAGAATCACCCCAGGCAGCTCGGAGCCAAAGCCAGGAGCATAAAGATTCCCCAGTGGTGCCCCTGGTTCCGATCTGACCCCGGAGAAAGCTTCATGGGCTGTGCCCACCAAAGAGCCCAGCCCTTGACCCCAGAGATGAGAAGGGTACCTCAGGTCACCCCATCAGACCAGGACCATGAGGGCTTCAGCTATGAGTTTTCCACTGCTTTAAAGGAAGGAAGAACCACTATGGAATCCTGAGAAATGCCTCAGGCTATAGGGCACCTTCTGTCACCTGGTCCCTCATCAAAAACTCTGGAGCAAGGGTCACTGAGAGCTCATGACCTTGCCCTCCAGCTCAGCATCGTGGACAACATCCTAGGTTGCTGATGGATGTGGCTCTCCAGGAACTTAGGCGGTGACCTCACAATCAGAGACAGGGTCCCCAAACCCCAAAGTTTCCACCACCCCAGGCCTACCAGGCCTCCAGGCCCCTCAGCACCCATCCCCACTCTTCTCCCGCCCCTGAGTCCTCTCCGCCTCATTCTCCATCTCTCCAGCCCAGGCTCTGGCCTCCTGCAAAATCTTGTTATTCATGTTTGGCATTCTCTCCCTTGTTCACTCCCTTTCCGCCTTCCCCTTTTTCAGCACTTCCTCCTCCTTCACTCCCCCTCTTCTCTCCCTAGTCCTTTCCCCTTGTCCATTCCAGGTAGATCCTTTCTTTCACTCATTCATTCATTCACTCATTCATTCATTCATTCATTTATTCATTTTACAGTCACCAAGAGCCAAGAGCCTGCACTGGGTTAAACACAAAAGATACCAAACTGATACGGACACTGCCCTGCCCTGGGTGAGCTCAGAGTTCTAACCGGAGGGACAATGAGGATGCAACAGGACACGTCCCTGAGACCCCCGGCCCCTGTGCTGGTTTGAAGAAGCTTCTCCCTCCCAGCTTCCCTGATCTCCAGCCAACGTGTTCCCAGTGCAAGAAGCTTCTCGGCCTCGTCTACAGGCCAGGCCCCTGGACCCTGCTGGTGCCCTGGCGCATAATAGAGAAAGGCACCGGCTGGTCTCTGTGCAGAGCTCTGGGGCAGCCCTGCCCTGGGGTTTACATGGCAGCCAGTCAATCGCTCTGCTTCTCTGGACCCTCCCGGGCCTCGGGCAGAATCAGAAAGGTCTTTGCAAACGGAGCCGGGCTCGGCTGGCCCATGAGGGCGGCTCGCACCACGTTCCACGGGAGCTGCCTGACATCTCTATCTCTCCAGCTGGCCAGGCCCCCTCCCGGGTCTTTGGCTGAGCTCCTTCTCCTCCGTCTCCCCGGTTCTCCGAGGCACAGGAAGCAAGCGAATCTCTCGCCTGTCATCTCTCTGCACAGTTGGAATCGACAGGTCCTCGGGCAGAGGGGCTGGCCCGTCGTCTGACAGCAAACTAGTTCCAGATAAATGGGTATTGGTTTTGCTCTGTTTGTTTTTCATTTGTAGCCACCTTTGATTTTTTTCCTCCAAAATTGGTTAAGCAATGATAGCGCGGTCTGGTTCGGCAGCTGCATTGATTGGGCAGCTCCTGGAGCCGGGGGGATCTGCTGTCTTTAGTTTGATCCCCCGCCCCCAAACCCCAACTCCACTGCCTCTTCCAGATGGGTGGGGGGAGTCGGGAAGGTGGGAGCTCACATATACAGAGCATCTATTCATGCCAGGCACCACCGTGCAGGTGATTTATGCCAACTGCCTCCTTCTATCGTCAAAAAACAAAACAAGCCCACGTGGTTCGAATCGTTCTTCCTACTTTGCTGATGAAAAAACTGGGGCTCAGAGAGGTTCAGGAACCTGTCCAGGACTGCACAGCCAGGAGTCAGGAGAGCCAAGTGGGGGACCCAGTACAGTGGTACCTCGAGATACGAGTGCCCTAACATACGAGATTTTTGAGATACGAGCCGTCAAGTGAGCAATTTTTGCTTTGAAATACAAGCAACAGTTGAGATAGGAGTAATGGCGCGGATCAGCCGGCTGCATACGACCCACCAGTTTATCGAGACTCGAGCGTCTCATAGTTTCCCACGCCTCAAGGTTACGGAAGGAATTAAACTCGTATCTCGAGGTACCACTGTACTTCCCTTGCCGGGCAGGTGTGCTTTATCAGGCCTCAGGCTGCCCCTCTGTGATATGGAGAGAGCCCCGAGGGCACACCGAGGCCAGGTATAATGAGAGATATTTCCCTCCTCCCCCCCACCCCCCCACACACACACCCAGGGGGAAGCTCTGAGCTCACAGAGAAAGGTCCAAGGGGAAGGGTGCCGTGAGGAAGGGACACAGTGAGGTCAGAGCAAGGTGCGGTGGAGAGGGGCCGGTGGACACTGGAGTGGGGGTTCCATGGTGCCCGCTGGGCGGGTGGGCTCCAGGGCCAGCCACGCCCGGTCTCTGCAGCAGGGACGGGAAGTCAGATTTGTTTCCTTCCCTTGTGCTGGGCGCTGCGGAGCCCACCTTTAGGGCTGGCCCGAGAAGCCACGTCGAGGACGTTCCTGTTGCTAGAAAAGCCCGGGTGACACGGGGGCTGGGACGTGGCCGGCCTGCAGCTTCGGGTGTGGACGGCACAGGACAGTGGGGAAGGAGGGTCCTTGGGGAGGCAGGACCGGGAGGCCCTGGGGCAGGGCAACCCCCGGAGGGGGGCCTTATCCTGAGGACCACCAGGGGCCTCTGATGGGGTTCAGAGAAGAGGGGTGGGGACTAGGAAACGGTTAAATGGGGGTCTGGGAAAGTCCACTCTGGCAGGCACATCGTCATCTCCTGCTGGCACCTGATGGCGTCACCTCCTTGCTCAGAAGCCCCCAGGCCCACCGCCTGCAATAGGCCGGTCCTCTGTGGTCCTCAGGCCACCGTGCCTCCTGCTGGCTGGGTCTCCTCTATCTCGCTGTCCTCAGCCAGAGGGGCCTACTGAGCTGGTGCCCACTTCGGAGCCTTGGTCCTGCGGTCCTCAGCCCCCTGCTCAGCGTCACCCCTTCCCAAGGGCCTCCCGGCCAACCCCGTGCACCCCCCGCTCTGCCTTCTTTCCCTCTGAAGCACTCGCTCCTCCACGTGGTTGTCATGGGAGATGAGGCATTGATTAGACATGTCTGTTCCCGCAGCTCACCTGCAGGCCCCCAGAGGCAGGCGTGTCCCACCGGGCCCTGCCTGGTCCCGCACCAGATCCGCCCTCAGGTCTGGTGTGTGCAGGGGGTGGGCTGAGTGAAGGATGATGGCCAGGCCAGGAGGCCGCTCCTCCTGATGGCTCCAGCAGAGCTGAGTCTGCAAGGATAGCTCTCCCTTCCCCATTGTCCCTCCGCCTTTATCCTGTTAACCACTCACTCTGCCTGGACACACGCCCGCACCTGGATCTCAGCAGCGTCTCCCCCAGGGACCCTGTCCCGGCCTCCCAGACCCAGAGCAGGTGAGGGCGCGGGACTTGGCGCCTGATGGCCATCTGAGCGGCTCTCACAGGACAGTCACCTGCCCTCTTGGGAGGTCCTGTCCTGTGTGTGGGCCTGAGGACTGTCTATCGGTGTGTCCCTGTCCCTAGCGCTGAGCCTGAAGGATGTGTGTCAGCAGTGCCTGAGGAATGCTGACACATTCGTCACAGTAACTGAGTTAATAATATCCAAGCAAGCTGTCCTCTCCCCCGGTGCCTGCCGACAGGGAGGGGGGCCTGAGGAGCGAACCCCCTTTCTTCCCCAGCCAGAGGCAGCACAGGCAGGGCCGGCAGCTCTGAGGGCCGGAGCCCGCTGTGGGACCACCGTCCAGAGGGGCGGCGCAGACTTATAAAAGGCCCAGTTGCATTCAGAGCCGTGTTCTTAGCGCCAGGAGGCAGAGAGAAATCACCCTGCTCCCTCTCCCAGCCTGGAGGCCCCCAGCCCCCCTCACCTGGAGTCTCAGGAAGCTTAGAAGTCACAAGTGCTCAGGCCAGCCCTGCACCTCCGGGGACAGCCGAGAGGAATGCAGCGTCTCAGGGGGAGCCCCGTCCCACTGGGGTTCAGGCCAGGGCAAGGGAGTGTGGGGGGCACACCTCCCTGAGCCGCCCCGGAGCGTGGTCCTCAGTTCTGATCCACACGGAATGCTGGGTGACCTTGGGAAGGTCAGCCCATCGCTCTGGGCCTTTGGGTGACACACACTTCATTGTGGTGGACAGAACGTTCCCCCAAAATATGATGTCTCCCGGCCTCTCCTCCTCCCGCTGTACAGAGGGGAGAGCAGAACCCGGAGGGACCCTGCCCAGCAGACTCCAGGGCCAGAAGTGGGGTGCGTTCCCAGAGCGGACGTGGCCTCGATGGGGAGGCCGGCGGCAGCACTTAGAACCCCGCTCTCAAGGCACCTTCCTCCCAACCCGGCCCCCAGCCACAGTGCCCATCACCTGCCCAGGGACCCTCTGCCAAGGTCCTGGCCCTGCACTCACGTCCCTGGGCACATGCGGGAGGGGCGAGCGTGGCCCCCTCACTTCATAGGGGGAGCAACTGAGGCGCACGCAGACCACCTGCTGGGACTGGGCCTTCCTCCTGAGGAGGTCTCTCTCGCTTTCTTTTCTGCATGTGCGATTGATTGCAGGGAGATTTATTGGGGCCTTTAAACCTTTTTATACTATGAAATATAACACAAATACCGAAAAGCGAATAATCCGTAACTGCGGGGTTTAATGAGTTCCATAAAGTGAACACCCGGGAACCACTCCGGCCCCAGGAAATAAAGGTGCCGGAATCCACCCATCCCCCACCTGCTCCTTCCCACGCCTACTTCCCCCCCAGTCCCCACCCCTTACCCCCACCCCCACCCAGGGAAACCACGCCCCTGCCTTTGTTTCTGTCTCCTGGACAGAGTCCCCTCACCTGGGAATTCAACAGAGGGAAGAATAATCACCAATTGTTGGGGCTCTGTTTCACGCCCCTCTGCGGGCCTCGGTTTACTCATCTGTAAAGTAGAGGATGGGACCCTTTGCCAGAACAGCCGGAACGCTAAAAGCAGAGGAGAATCCTGCGGGGAATCTGGGTGCAGGCGGAGGAGTGGGCCTGGCACTCCTGGTTCACCTGGCAGGGGACCGTCTCCCTCCTCCTCGCTCCTGGGAGGGGTCCTTCCTCCGGCCAGAGCCTGAGACTGGGGGGTACCTCTTCCTGCCTGCCTTGGAGTCTTTAGGGGTTCCTTTCCTGGGGGTGGGAAAGGGAGCCACTGGGGTTCTCCTGACTCATTCCCAGCCCCACCAGAGAGAGAGCCTTTTGTCCATTTCCGAGTATTTCCCTTTAAAAAAGACATCAGTAACACCCAGAAGCCGAGCGGTTTCTTCCTTCCTGCTAGTCTGCCCCGGGCGCTGGGGGCGCTGCTGTGCCTGTGAGAAGGGAGGGGGTGCAGCCAGCACTCCCTGCGCCCCACTGTGTGCCTGGCACCGCGGAGGCCTTGGCATTCACTATCGGTGGCATCAGCCTCCTCACACACCCGGACGCAGTATTAACACCTCCATTCGCCGCAGGAAGGCCGGAGGCTAAGCATTTGTCCAGAGTCGGCTGCTGGGAAGCGGGAGGCAGGCTGAGAAGCCGGCCTGGCCACAGTCTTTATCCCCTCCCCCCCCACCACACCCCCACGCCCGGGCCTGGCATGGAGGCAAGAGAGGAAGGCAGCCTCTTCCCCAGGGGCTGAGTCAGGGGTGGGTAACTTATCCCGGGAAGTCGGGGTGATGGGAGGTGAAATGAATTTGGAGGAAGAATGAGAGTGCGCGTGGGAGCGGGGAGGCGGGCGAGCTTTCCCGCTGGGAACGCGGTGGATGGTGGAGCCCCAACGCCAAGACAGGAAAGAGCAGGTTTGATGGGGGCGGAGCTTGATTTTGAAAACTCGTCGTTTCCTTATTCACGGCTTTATTCTCTGCAGAGAGCCTGCGGTGGAGTGTGAACTCTGAGAACGGTGACTGTGGGGGTGGGTGGGAGCGTGGGGGGACAGACAGACGGATGGATGGAGGGGGGGATGGGCGGCCAGGAGAAGGCCCGGGTGAACATATCAATGGCCAAGGCCTCTGTGGGTGCCCGCCGCACCCCGGCCAGGCTGGAGAGATCACACACATTCGGAGTAAGTACCGCACAAACAAGTCACATCACCCGCGTGACATGCTCCCAGGAAGAGCATTCCTGCATCCCCTCCCTCACCCTTCCTCATCCTCCTCCCTTTCTCGCCCTCCCACTCCTGACCCTGACCCTCATCTCCCCCTCCCCCCCTTTCCCACGGCCTGCAGGCCCCAGGAGCCAAGGCTGCGAGCTCGCACCTCCTCCGCTGGTCCCAGCCACTCCAGCTGGCAGGGCTGGGGCTGGGATAGGCCCGGGGCCCCGGATGCAGCCGCCCGTAAGCCCGGTGGTTCGATGGGACCCGAGTGCCTGGCCCCCGGCTCCTGGGGCTCGAGCTGAACAGCTGCCGGAGAGGAGGGGCTCAGCGGGAGGGACCCCATCTCTGGAAAACGCTAAAACAAGCAGCCCCGGGCCCCCGCTGGGCTCCCGCGGCCCGGCCTCGGTCAAGGCCGTGGCTGCTCAGCAGTCACCCGTGGATGTTGGTTGCCTTTCCCGCTGAATAATTTCAGTTGGCTAATTCTGCATGATCTCGGCACAGCGTGAGAGAGTGCCAGGCTGAAATGAGGAGCCTGCACTGTGGGGAAGGGTCAAGTTAGAATCTAAAGAGCTCCCCGCACACAGGCCTCCGCCAGGGCCTGGCATCTGTGACACAGGGGGGCTGCTGGCCGCCACAGACCGAGGCAGCGCCTCCTCTGTGCCTGCCTCCCTGGCGCCTCCCAAGCGGAAGGGTCCCCCGGGTGGCCCCAGCCTTGTGTGGGCATGGATGGTCCCCCACTGATCGATGCACTGGGCCCTGTTACCTCACTGAGTCTCCATTACTTCCATCCTCCCCCCGCCCAAAACACACACACACACACACACACACACACACACACACGCACACTCACGCACGTATGCACGCACCTGGCAGCAGGCCTTGCCATCCCCGATGAGGAAACAGTGGTGCAAACTTTACCTGAGACCCTGACCCAGGAAGGGCCGATGGAGCCTGCAACTGACAAACCTCGGAAGAGGGAGGGCCCACGACGCTAAGAGAAGGCTTTGCCTCTGGGTTGGGGATGGAGGCTCCAAACCGGGGGGGCACCTAAGAGAGGAGCAGAGTCCAGAGAGAAGAATCAAGGCGTTTCCCTGGAGCAGGAGGAGTTGGAAAAACAGGGCCAGGAGCAGGTCCGGGAGAAACTTGGGCTCACAAGGCAGAGCTGCCAGGACCCCGAGGCTTCCCTCCTCCTCACTGCACAGATGAATTTCACGTGGCCCCAGAGAGGTCAAGGGACTGGTCAAGGTCACACAGCAGGGGATTGGAGACCAGAGGCAAGCGCTCCGGACTGCCGTGACCCCACCCTCGGCTGGGCCTCTCCGAAAGGCCAGCCCAGCTCCAGCTCTAGCAAGGCCAGGCCTGGTTGGGGCGGAGGAGGAGGAGGGTGGGGGAGCCCCAGGCCAGGGTCAGGCTGGGCGGGCCGCCTCTCCTGCAGCCCCACTCCCGCTCATTGCTATTCCCGGCATCGCCCCCTCGCTCCCCTTCCTGTGGAAACCCAGCGATGCTGAGAGCTGGAATTTGGATGTTTTCCCAGCATTTGGACTGTTAATTAAACCTAATAAATCTGCTGCTTGGAGTTGGATTGGAGAGGAGATAGAGGGAGCGGGGGAGGAGAGGGAGAGAGGGACCCCGGTTTAGGATCCCACGCACACACACCCCTGCGAGGAGCTTTTCCTTTCCATCCCGCCTCCTGGATTACTTCCTCTCTGATCGCTTTCTCCTCCCAGGCCCGATCCTCCAGCTGCTGGGCCCACCTCTTCCCAAGCACACTCTGGACTCTTCTACGGAGGGTGGGCGTCTTGTTTCTAAGGCAAGGACGGGCACCGTCCCCTGCCACGCCACGCGATTGAGCAAAAAGCGTGTGATCCAGCTGGGAGAGGCCTGGGTTCAAATCCCAGCGTCACCACTTCCTAGCCACGGGCCCTCTGGGAGCCATTGCTGACCTCTGACATACAGACTACATTTCTACTGTGAAAGGTCACTGTGAAGGTGGCATGAGGAAGTATGTGCCAGAGAGCCTGTTGCAAACTAAGCGATGGCTTCTCGGCCTCCGTGATCTCCTATCCTGACCTCCACGTCCTCCTTTCCCGCCTCCCCTGGCTCCTAGAGATTCCCGCAACGTTGTATATCATAAAGTGACAACCATGCTGCCACCTTCTACCCGTAAAGCAGGTTTTCACCTACAGGACACCTTTGCCAGGTTCTGGGGTGGTCTGGGCGGTGATAGTGTTTTATTATCTAATTTTCTCAGTGCCCAGCCCAGTGTTAGACACACAGGAAGTACTCAATTAGCATGTCCCAGATGGACAAATGAAATACTTTCACGTGAAGAGAGGACTTCTACTCTACTTTCCTGCCCAGCACTCTTTCTGCTTCATCTAGTAACAGCTTCTCCCTTCCTTGGGGAACTGAGTTTCCCCATGCATTCTGTGTTCCTTCCTCTTCCTGCTCCACAGATGGTCACGTGACCAAGCTGGCCCAATCAGAGCCTTTCCCAGAATTTTTCTCTCTGGGACTAGTAGGGAGCCAGTCATGAGGCCAGAGAGTGGATGAAACTGCCTGTAGACATGACTCCAACCTTTCTCACTGATGAAGATAAAACCATGTGCACAAAAAGGCAGAGATGAGAGATGAAAAGAGGGTGCCCAGGTGCACTGCTTCTGGCCTTCCTCTGATTGGATTATGTGAGCAAATGAAACTTCCCATTTCTTCATTAAACAACCAGGCTGGAATTCTGCCATTCACACCCATGACTCACTCAACATGTATTATCTCGTCTAATTTCAGTAACACCCAAGCAAGCCAGGTGGGGTGATTATGTCCGTTTTACCGATGAGAAAGTCCAGTCCTGAGAAAGGGAATTTATTTCCTAAGGTCACACAGCTGGTGATGGTGGAACTAGAATTGATATCGAAGACTAACAGTTATCGAGAGTGGCAGGTGCTGTGCTTAGGGACTCATATGCATTATCCCACGCCATCAATAACCCAGCGACATCAGTACCATCCACGTCTGTCCTTACACAGAGGAAACCGAGGTAGCATCCATTAAGGAAATTACCGAGGTCACCAGTTAGCTGATGGAATTGGCTTAAGTCTGTCTGCCCAGAATCCCTTCCGGTCTCAGAGGCTGCCTTTTGGGGAGAGGACTATCTCTGGGCAGTGGAAGACTGAGAGCATCAGGAGGAGATACTGAAGTACCCACAGTGTGTGGGGCTTTGTGCCAGAGTTACACAGAGGCAGAGATGGCCAAGCCATGTGCTGACCTCCAGAAAGTCCAAAACATGCCTATAGATTCCCCACTTCAAGGTTTAGGGGCCTCGGGGGGCCCTTGTCTTACTGCACTGTGCACAGTGAACACAGAAAGTAGATTGGGGGTGGGCTAATGGCACAACAGCCCGCAGTCCACAAGCTTTGCTACGGGGAACTTCACGAAAATGTCAATGCCCTTGGCTTGCCAGCCTCCACCCCACCCATCCGTACTCACCCTACCAACACCCCAAAGATGCTGGGAAGACAGAGCACTGGGGAGATTCCAGACTCAGAGTCAATGATCTACTCTGAGCCTCCGTTTCCTCATCTGTAAAATGGGCACAGGGAGACCCTAGCAAGGTGTAGGCTCAAGCGCCTTCCAGCTCCACCGGCCTAAGGTCCGGCCTTCAAATGAATCACATTTTCCCATGAGATTATCTGGTTCTCCAGGCACAGAGTTGGGCGAGGGTGGGAGCAGTGCTGACTCAATTCCTCCTGGGGTGGAGCACCCTCCAAAGGAAGATGAGACAGGATGTAGGTCAACGTGGCTGCGGAAAAGGGGAGAGAGGGGGGTCTTCATGTCCGCATGCTCAATTCTGGACCCGCTTGCAGCAGGAATGCCCCCCTCTCGGGAAGCTCCTGTGATTATTGTCAATACGTACGTGGTGGTTCCTCTCATCTCCTCTCATCCCCAGCCCATGCTGTCTGGGACACACACACACACACACACACACACACACACACGGATGCCCCCACCCTGCTAACCCACATCTTCCACTGACTGCCCAGGCTGACCTCCGACCCCTGCCAAGGTCCACAGGAGAAAGGTGGGGTCAGGGTTTCTGTCCTCTGTCCCAATGTCCTTCGTTCGGCTGTGACGGGCAGGTTTCTCACAGGCAGGCTCGGGGGAAGGGCAGCTCTGAGAGAAACAAAAAAGCGGCGAGAGCTGGCCTCTCTCTCCGGCCCGATGTCCGGACCAGGCCCCGGAGAGACCCCGCGACCACGGGGCCCCGAGGCCGAGGCCGTGCGGGGAGGTTCCCGGTGTGTGCAGACAGGAAAGACCGCGCCGAAAGCAGCCTACAAAAAAGTGTGGTTTGTACTCCAGCCTAACATGTAATGCTTTAACACAAAAACCACAATGTAATATAATTGCTGTATTAACGAGATGATTACAGGTTTATTTTTAATTAATGCGTAATGTGCTGCAGCTGGTGTGGCCTGGTACTAGGACCGAGCGTAAAGTTATGGGAGGAATTCCTTACCGTGAGCCCGTGCAGGTAGCCGAGACAGGAGGAATGTCCTCATTTTGGAAATGTCCGGAGTGGGTGGGGCCCAGCCTGAAAGCGTCTCCTGGCTCTTCCTGACCCCACTTCCTCCAGGACAAGCTCTGCTCTTGAACCCACCTTCTCCTGAGATACCCGAGAGCATGGACCCGGGAGGAAACTTCTAGATTCACAGTCCAGACTCCTCCACGGGTGGGGAAGACAAAGGCCCTGTGCGGCAGAAAGAGCACTGGATTTGGAGTCAGGAGAGCCCATGTTAAACACCCTTTCTTCTCCTTATTGCTTACGTGGCCTCAGAAAACTCCATTCATCCCGCTGGGCCTCAGTTTCCTCACCTGTGAAATGGGCACAAGTGAAGCCTGCCTTCTGGAGCTGTGGCGAGGTATGAAGCCACAGACGCTGGCTATGTGACTCCTGCTGGGGGGCAGGTGAGGGGTTAGCTAGCAACAGAACTGGATTAAAATCCGGCCACACACCCAGCATCCCCTACTCTCCCCTGCCTCCCCAACCTCCACAGCTGAGCAGGAAGCGGGTTTGGAGGACAGAGCAGCCCCTAATTCCGGAGCCAGGGGGCAGAGACTGTACCTCAAGGCACAAGTCATGCCCCTTCCGTGAGACAGGCTTTGGCCTCCAGCGATGAAATGGGGACAACCTGAGGTCAGGGAGGAACGGAGCAGGGCCTGGCTGGGGAGGTGTGACGTAATCAGAACCGATGGTGATGATGGTGATGATGGTGGTGATGATGATGATGATGTTGATGATGATGATGACAATAATAGTGGAGGAAACCCGCTTCCCTCTTCCCTGCTAAACATCCCCCAATGCACAGGGCAACCCCACAACAAGGAGTGCCACGGCTGAGAAACCCCGTGTTGCACTGCTCTCTGCCTCTTCCACCGTGAGAAACGCTGCCTTCCTCTCTGGCAGCCCCAGCAATGACAGCGTGCAGGTGCTGGGAATCGCCTGTTGACTGGCAGTGCCTCTGTGTACTCAACAAATGGGGGTTCAAGAGTGTTTGCTGGGGGAATGTGCGATAAGCCGGGTGATTTAAGAGCTGCGTGATCTCGGTGAGTCATTTAACCTCTCTGAGCCTCAATTTGCAATTTGCTCACTTGTGACACAGCATAAATATTCATGCGTGCAGCTGACTTCTAAGGAAAGCTCTCGCCTGTCCACTCTGGGACCGCTGGCGGGGTCACAGGAGCTCCTTGGATTCATCCTTTGGGGCCCACTGACACGTCACCTCCCCCGTGAGGTCTTCCCAGATCTTGGCCCTCCTCAGCACCCGCCCCCGCCCCCGTCTCTCTCTCTCTCTCTCTCTCTCTCTCTCTCTCACACACACACACACACACACACACACACTAAAAATCTCTCCTCCTTCCGGTTCCCAAAGGCCTGTGCTCGCACCTGCCAGCTGGTGCTGTCAGCTTGAAATGCCCCTTCAGGCTCAGCCCTAGCAGACCCCCCGCTTTTATAACAAACAGTGTGTAATGGGCCCGTTACCATCCAGAAATGAGATTCACAGATAGTATTATCTTACACAGACACATCGCTGGAAAATAAATCAACAC
>PVJN01021568.1:0-34474 GCA_004026805.1 Lasiurus borealis
TTTTTTTTTTTTTTTTTTTTTTTTTTTTTTTTTTTTTTTTTTTTTTTTTTTTTTTTTTTTTTTTTTTTTTTTTTTTTTTTTTTTTTTTTTTTTTTTTTTTTTTTTTTTTTTTTTTTTTTTTTTTTTTTTTTTTTTTTTTTTTTTTTTTTTTTTTTTTTTTTTTTTTTTTTTTTTTGCTGTGCAAAAGCTTTTTATTTTGCTGTAGTCCCATTTGTTTATTTTTTCTTTAGCTTCCATTGCCTTTGGAGCAGTATCAGTGAAGAAGTTCTTTTGGCATATGTCTAAGATTGTGCTGCCTGTGGATTCCTCTAGTATTTTTATGGTTTCCCATCTAATGTTTAAGTCCTGTATCCATTTTGAGTTTATTTTTGTATTTGGTGTAAGTTGGTGGTTCAGTTTCATTTTTTTTGCATGTATCTGTCTAATTTTCCCAACACCAGTTATTGAAGAGGCTATCTTGGCTCCATTGTATGTTCATGCCCCCTTTGTCAAATATTAATTGAGCATAGTGGTTTGGGTGGATATCTGGATTCTCTATTCTATTCATTGGTCTATATGTCTGTTCTTGTGCCAGTTTCAGGCGGTTTTGAGAACAGTTGCTTTGTAATATAGCTTGAAATCTGGTACTGAAATCCCACCTACTTTATTCTTCTTTCTCAGGATTGCTGTGGCTATTCGTGGTCTTTTTTTTTGTTCCAGGTGAATCTATGAAGAATTCTTTCTAGGTCTGTGAAATATGTCGTTGGTATTTTAATGGGTAGTGCATTGAATCTATAGGTTGCTTTGGGTAGTATGGACATTTTAATGATGTTGATTCTCCCAATCTATGAGCATGGTATGCTCTTCCATCTGTTTACATCTTCCTCTATCTCTTTTTTCAATGTCCTGTAGTTTTCTACATATAGGTCTTTTACCTCCTTAGTTAGGTTTATTCCTAGGTATCTTAATTTTTTTGGTGTGATGGTAAATGGAATTGCTTTTTTAGTCTCTCTTTCTGTAATTTCGCCATTAGTGTATAGAAATGCCATAGATTTCTTGACATCAATTTTGTATCCTGCTACATTGCCAAATTCATTAATTAAGTCAATTAGTTTTGGGATGGAGTCCTTTGGGTTTTTTTATGTACAGTATCATGTCATCTGCAAATAAGGACAGCTTTACTTCTTCTTTTCCAATTTGGATGCCTTTTATTTCTTCTTCTTGTCTAATTGCAATGGCTAATACTTTCAGTACTATGTCGAACAGGAGAGGTGAGAGTGGGCATCCCTGTCTTGTTCCTGTTCTAAGGGGAAATGGTTTTTAGTTTTTGCCCATTGAATATGATGTTAGCTGTGGGTTTATAATATATAGCTTTTATGATGTTGTGGTATGCTCCTTCAATTCCCATTTTGCTGAGAGTTTTTATCAAGAAGGGTGTTGGATTTTGTCAAGTGGTTTTTCTGCATCAATTGATATGACTGTGATTTTTTTTATATTTTATTGATTTTTTTTACAGAGAGGAAGGGAGAGGGATAGAAAGTCAGAAACACCGATCAGCTGCCTCCTGCACGCCCCACACTGGAGATGTGCCCGCAAGTAAGGCATGTGCCCCCGACCGGAATCAAACCTGGGACCTTTCAGTCCGAAGGCCGATGCTCTATCCACTGAGCCACACCGGTCTTGGCAATTGATATGACTATGTATTTTTTATCTCTCAATTTGTTTATGTGATGCATCACGTTTATTGATTTGTGGATATTGTACCATCCTTGCATCCCTGGGATGAATCCTACTTGGTCATGATGTATGATCTTTCTGATCTACTGCTGGATATGATTTGCTAGAATTTTGTTGAGGATTTTGGCATCTATGTTCATGAGGGATATTGGTCTGTAATTCTCTTCATTATGTTATCTTTATCTGGTTTTGGTATTAGGGTGATGCTGGCTTCATAGAAGGTGTTTGGAAGTGTTCCTTCTTCTTGAATGTTTTTGAATAGTCTGTGGAGGATAGGTTTTAATTCTTCCTTGAATGTTTGGTAAAACTCTCCTGTGTAGCCATCTGGTCCAGGGCTTTTGTTTGCTGGAAGCTTTTTGATGACTCCTTCAATTTCTTTCATAGTTATTAGTCTATTGAGATGTTTAGATGCTTCCTGATTCAGTTTTGGAAGGTTATATTTTTCTAGGAATATGTCCATGTCTTGCAGATTGTCCAATTTTTTGGAATAGAGTTGTTCATAGTATTTTTTAACAATCCTTTGTATTTTGGCGGGGTCTATTGTTAATTTCTCCTTTTTCATTTCTGATTTAGTTTATTTGGGTCTTCTCTCTTTGCTTCTTGGTGAGCCTGGCTAGAGGTCCATCAATCTTGTTTATCCTTTCAAAGAACCAGCTCTTGGTTTTGTTGATCTTTTGAAATGTTTCTTTGGTCTCCATGTTGCTTATCTCTGCTCTGATCTTTACTATTTCCTTCCTTCTGCTTACACTGGGCTTTTCTTGTTGCTCTCTTTCTAGCTTTTTGAGTTGTAGGGTTAGGGAATTTATTACCATTTTTTTCTTTTCTTTTTTTTTTTTGCAGTAGGCTTGTAGGGCTATGAACTTCCCTCTTAAGAGTGCTTTCACTGTGTCCCATAAATTTTGTAGTGTGTTGTCATTGTAATTTGTTGTCATGATGTTTTTTATTTCTTCCTTGATCTCTCTGGTTACCCAGTCGTTGTTTAATATCATGCTGTTTAGTCTCCATGTGTTTGATTTCTTTCTATTGTTTTTATTATAGTTGATTTCCGGTTTTATGCCACTGTGGTCTGAGAAAATGCTTGATATGATTTCTATCTTCTTGAATTTGAAGAGACTTTTCTTATGCCCCAATATATGATCTATCTTTGAAAATGACCCATGTGCACTCGAGAAGAATGTATATTCTATGGCTTTGGGGTGAAATGTTCTGAAGATGTCAATTAATTCCATCTGGTCTAGTGAGTCATTTAGGATTGATGTTTCTTTGCTTATTTTTTGTTTAGAGGATTTGTCCAGTGGTGACAGTGGGGTATTAAAGTCTCCTACTATGATTGTATTGCTGTCAATCTCTCCCTTAATATCCTCCAGGAGTTTTTTTTTTTTATGTATTTAGGTGCTCCTATATTGGTTGCATATATGTTTACCAAAGTTATTTCTTTTTGTTGGATTGTTCCCTTTAGTATTATGAAGTGGCCTTCTTTATCTCTTGTTATGTCCTTCACTTTGAGATTTAATTTGTCAGATATTAGTATTGCAACCCCAGATTTTTTTTTTCATTTTTATTTGCCTGAAATACCATGTTCCATCCCTTCACCCTCAATCTGTGTGCATCTCTTTTCCTGAGGTGGGTTTCTTGTAGACAGCAGATATATGGATCATATTTTCTTATCCAATCGGTTACCCTATGTATTTTGATTGGAGCATTTAACCCGTTTACATTTAAAGTTATTATTGATAGGTACTTATCTGTCACTCATTTTAGTCTTTCCTCCCAAGTTCCTTCTTCGCTTTTTATTTCTTTTTATCACAGCAGACCCTTTAACATTTCTTGCATTGCTGGTTTGGTGGTAATATATTCCCTTAGTCCTTTTTTGTCTGTGAAGCTTCTGATTTCACCTTCAATTTTGATTGAAAGTCTTGCAGGGTACAGTATTCTTGGATTCAGATCCTTTCTTTGCATGGTTTTGTATATTTTATTCCATTCTCTTCTGGCCTGAGGAGTTTCTGTTGAGAAATCAGTTGCTAGTCTTATGTGGGTTCCTTTGTAGGTAACTTTCTGTTTCTCTCTGGCTGCTTTTAAGATTCTTACTCCATCGTTGGTGTTTGACAATTTAATTATAATGTGCCTTGGTGTCAGTTTGTTCGGGTTAATTTTGCTTGGGACTCTGTGAGCTTCTTGGATTTGTGTGGGTTTTTTCTTTTCTATATTAGGGAAGTTTTCTGTCATTATTTCTTCAAACAGGTTTTCTATTCCTTGCTCAGTTTCCGCTCTTTCTGGAACCCCTATTATGCAGATGTTGTTTTGTTTCGTGTTATCCCAAAGTTCCCTTAGGCTGTCCTCTTGCTTTTTAATTTTTTTTTTCTAGAAGATGCTGTACTTGGATATTTTTTCCTAACTTGTCTTTTATCTCACTGATGCAGTCCTCTGGTTCTTCTAGTCTACTTTTGATGCTTTCTATTGAGTTCTTTATTGCAGTGATGTCATTTTTTATTTCTTCTTGCTTCTTCATTTTGTCTTGGATCTTACTCACATTGTCGATTTTGTCTTCCGTTCTTTTCATCCATTTTATGATCATTTCTCTAAACTCTTTCTCTGGAAGGCTTATTTCTGCTTCTATTTTGTTTACTTCCTTTTTTGGTGATACCTGCCTTTCTATCATATGTGGGCTGTTTCTTCATCTGCCTCTTTCTTCTTCAGGTGTCTGGGTATGTAGTTCTCTCTCATACATTGATTCAAAGGCACAAACTATTACACGACCAGGTACAACACACAAGGCACTGAACAGAAAGGTATTCATGATTTTAATAACCACAAATAAGGTGACCATCAATGGAAGTTAAATTAGGGGTAAGTAGAGAAAGAAGAAGAGGAAAATGAGGAAAAAAAGAAAAGAAAGAAGTGCCAAAATCAAATTGGCATAAGGGAAAAAAATAAAAAATAAAATAAAATACAAAATAAAAAAATAAAAAGGAGAAGAAGGAGAAAAGAGAAAGAGAAAAAAAGTCAGAGAAAATAGGGAAACAAATTATAGATGTGAGGATAAAACTCCAATAAAACAGCCACTAATCCCAAAAAATACTGGCAACAAGTACCTGGAGATTATTACAAAGTACAAATAACAACTAATATCAAGGGAGGCGAGGGAAAAGAGAGGTAAAAAACAAACCAAAACAAAGCCAACAAAAAGCAAAATAAAACAAGTAGAATAAGCTAAAACAATCTCACAGAAAAGTACAAAAAATCGATATAATCACTGTTCAGGCAAACAGCAAAAAAAGGACATAGAAAAAAACAACTTTTTGGGTAGTGAAGACAAGAATAGAGAGGTTTGTATGGACTTGGAGTAGGGGATTTGAAATTAGATGTGTAAGTGGGGTGAAATTTTAACAAGGTAAAGAGAAAGAATAGGGAGAATCTAAAGTTGAAAAAGGGAAAGAGAAACAAGACAACAAAATGGGGAAAGTTAGGAGGAGAGTGTTGGCATAAAGGTGGAATTGAGATAGAGTAAAATTATGCTAGAGGAAAGATGAAAATAGAATGTAGAACTCTAATCCCAAGTACAATAAAGAGAAAACAAAATGACACTTTTTTTCCCAAAAAGGTAAAATAGTAGTAGTAATAATACTAGTTGAAAACAAAAATGTAAAAATTAAGAAGGTAGTCAATAGTCAATTGAGGATAAAAGAAAAAAATAATTTTTTAATTATAATATCCAAAAATAAAAAATAAAAATAAATAAAATTAAAAAAAGAAAAAGAAAAAAATAGAATGGGTAGTAGTGGAGGTCATTCACTTCCACTATTGTTCTTCTTGGCACTCCTGTTTCACAGCGGGAAGGTATTGCAGTTCTCTGTGTTCCACTGCTGAGGTGTGTCTTAATCTCTTTATTCTTTTTTGGTTATGCGAGAGTCAATTTGTGCGTCATTCACTGGGTAGCAGTGTTTCAGAATTGACCTCTGAGACTAAGCACAGGACCTCTCTAGGCTGTGCTTAGATCCTGCTACTCCGTGGTTCTCAATACTGGTTTGTGAGGATTCAAGCAGCCGGGATACTGTAATAACTTCCAGGCTGTCCTTCTGCCTCAGATCAAAATGAGTTGTTTTCTAGAGCTCCCCTCTTTTCACAGCTCCAAGAGTCTGCTTCCACACTTAGGGATCACACCCTGCCCCACATTGATGGACTTCTCCAGAAGCAGCTTTCCCGCAGCCCGGTTCCCACAGTGTGTATGTCTCTGTTCTTCGGGACAGGAGACTTCACCTTATCCCAGGTGAAATCTGACCTTTCCGTGTGCCATGTGGAGCTCCTCTGAGTTTGTGTGTCTGGCCGATTGGAGAGCGGTGTTCTGGGTCCCCAGCTGTTCAGTGGGTGCTGTAGCTGCAGCTTTCAGACCACCACAGACATCCACCTCCCTCTGCAAGATGGTGCGGTCTTCGCATTTGCGCTGGTGACTCCGGGAGACAAAAACCCCATGGCAGTGGGTCAGGGGAGCCTCATCCAGCAGTCTCCCACCTTCTCCTGGAGGATAACTGGCTCTTAACTTGCCAACAAACACTCCCAGTGCGACTCCCAGCTGCTTTCTCCGTCTGCCCAGCGACAAGGCTCCAGGCACATCCATCTATTTTGCCGCCATTTTTTTCTCTCTTCCTTTGATTTTTTTTAGGGAGAGTGGAAGAAAGAGGGAAAGAAACACATCAATTGGTTGCCTCCTGCACAAGATCCGACTGGGGCCCAGACCGGGGAGGAGCCTGCAACAAAGGTATGTGTCCTTAACCAGAATCAAACCCAGGACCCTTGATTCACAGGCCAACTCTCTACCCACTGAGCACACTGGCTAGGGCTAAGAAATCTTTTAAAAATGCAGTGTTCCAACTAACAGTGGTCACATGTGAAATTCTTCAACTTTCAGCCCTGCTCTTATTGAGCCCACATACACTAATTTCTGCTGTCAGTCCCAGGTGATGGCATCAGGTTAACAACCCTCTCAGCAACAGCATTTGGGCATGGAATCCTTAGGATCTCGTGGGCAAGAGAAGGCTTTTAGGCTTGTAGCTGCAGGCTGGATTTGGTAGACCAGTGTTTTGCCAGTCAGCAGCTTTGCATCTAAAATTTCATCATGGAGGGTATCCATGTCTAAAGCGCCCATTCTTCCTATTTAACCATTTTGAAGTCACTGAGGTAGAAGAAGTGAGCCGTAGAAGAAGTGGGCTCAGGGAACAAAATATAGTGGCAAAAGAAAGGCTCTGGGAGTTTAATAGAGAAAAAAATATGTGCCTTAGAGACAAACAGGGAGTAAAGGTGCTTTTTTTTTTTTTTTTTTTGACAGGGAAACATAAATTTATTGGAATGTATAGAAAACTGAAAACAAAGCAAAACAAAAGCAGGGGTGTCCTCTCATTTGTAGAGCCCTGCTCCAGCTAGAAAGGCCAGTCTTTGGACAATTGGGGGAATTTAAGTATGGGTTGCTTATTTTATATTAGCATTGTGTTTGTGTTTACTTTTCTTAAAAAATTAAATCTTTATTATTCAGATTATTGCATCTGTCTCTCTTTTTTCCTCTCCATAGCTCCCCTCCACCCTGTTCCCACTCCTCCCTCTACCCTTACCTTTCCCCCCAATTAATGAGTCCATACGTGTATAATTTTTGTCCAGTTACTCCTTGTACCCCCTCCCCACTTTCCCGCTGAGAATTATCAGCCCACTCCCTTTCTGTGCTTCTGATTCTAGTATATTCACAAGTTTATTCTGTTGATCAAATTTTTAATTCACTTAATTTTTAGATTCACTTGTTGATAGATATGTATTTGTTTTTCAAAATTTATCTTTTACCTTTTTCTTCTTCCTCTTCTAAAAGAGTACCTTTCAGCATTTCATATAAAACTGGTTTAGAGTTGATGAACTCCTTTAGCTTTTTCTTCTCTGTGAAGCTCTTTATCTGCCCTTCAATTCTGAATGACAGCTTTGCTGGATAGAGTATTCTTGGTTGTAGGTTCTTGCTATTCATCATGTTGAATATTTCTTGCCACTCCCGTCTAGCCCGCATTGTTTCTGTTGAGAAATCAGCTGACAGTCTTATGGGTGCTCCCTTGTAGGTAATGAACTGTTTTTCTCTTGCTGCTTTTAATATTCTCTCTTTGTCTTTTGCTTTTGGTATTTTAATGATGATGTGTCTTGGTGTGGTCATCTTTGGATTCCTTTTATATGGGGTTCTGTGTGCTTCCTGGACTTGTAAGTCTATTTCTTTTACCAGATGTGGGAAGTTTTCAGTCATTAATTCTTTAAATAGGTTTTCAGTATCTTGCTCTCTCTCTTCTGGCACCCCCACAATTCTGATGTTGGTACGCTTGAAGCTGTCCTAGAGGCTCCTTACATTATCTTCACATTTTTGGATTTTCTCTTCTTGCTTTTCTAGTTGAGTGTTTTCTGATTCTTTATATTTCAAATTTTTGACTTAATTCTTGCCTTCCTCTAGTCTGCTGTTAGGTCTCTGTATAATATTTTTTATTTCAGTCAGTGTATGTTTAATTTCTAGTTGATCCTTTTTCATTTCTTCTTGGGTCTCGCTAACTTTATCCAACTTTTCTAGGATATTCTTGAAAAACCTTATAAGCATGGTTTTGAATTCTATATCCAGTCGTTTGTTTTCCTCCATTTCTTTTGTTTGTGATCCCTTCCCTTGTCTCGGCATTTTCACTATGCCTGGAGAACTTCTGTGTTGGATTCAGCCTTATGATACCAGACTTGAAAAAGTGCAAAAGCCTCTCTTGAGCTTGGGATGGGTGGAGTCTCAGGGCTTAAGGGACTGCCTCGCCTTCCAGTTGGGCCTGACCTCCATGTCCCCTGAGTCTCACGTGACTGGTTAGTGGCTGGAGTGGTCCCTGTGTGTGCGCGCTCTCTCGAAGTGCCTCTAGACTGCTGCCTTTCTGGCTCCCCTGTGCTACGGGACCACACGAGTCTGGGTCCCCAGGGTTTCGCCTGAAACTGGGGTTTAGTGAAGTTAGAGGTGGCACAGTTGGGAGGGTCTGTCTCCCGCCCACTCATGAAAGCCAGTGGCACAATCAGCAGTCTGTCCTCTGCGGAGCAGTGCCGTGTGCACACCAGACCTCTGATCTTTTGCCACTCCCCTAAATTTCCATACACTTCTCCCTTTTCACAGTCCAAACTCCCCTCATATGAGTTTCTGCTGGATCTGGGGTTTAGTGTTGTAGGATAAGGAGTTCAATGCCGTTGAGAGTTTCCATTTCCCTCCTGCCAGAGAAAGCCAGCCAGGTACTCTGGCACCCGCTCTCTCCACGCGCGTGTCTCTGTACCTCAGCTTTTTGCAGCTCCTCTGTGTCTCTGTGAACCCCTCTCTTTCCCTCTAGTTGTAGAATTTCCACTCTGCCAGCTTTCCTGTGGTTCTGGATGATGTCTGTTCTGTCTTTTAGTTGTAGTTTTGAAATTGTTGTGCAAGGCAGCAGTGTAGGTGTTTACCTATACCGTCATCTTGGATTCTCCCCGGGAGTAAAGGTTTTTGCATGCTCCAGAAAAAGAGAGAGCAAGTGAGAGGTCCCTGACTTAGGAGCTTTATGTGATGGTCTCAGGGGATGATATCAATAGAATAGTCATCAGCTTTCAAGGTGTGCCTCTCTATTGATTGGTCAGAACCAGGCAGGGGCTCATCAGTCATTACAGCTGGTCCTGATGTCATCCAAAGCATCGCTGCACCTGATTTTGCTGCTTCTCTGGGCCTGGAGTTGAAACAAGCTGAGGCCTAGATGTCACCTCCAGGGGTGGATACTGAAGGGAGTGGTGCACAAGGGCTTGCATCTGGGGCCCTGGTGACCCACTGAACTGGGCTTATCGTTCCTCCTCTGCTCGTGCCGATTCACTGATCTGCTATAGAATTATGATGTTGTACCTCTAAAACAAATACAATGTTATGTCAACTTTATCTCAGTAGAACCAAATAAATACCTGAATGTAAAAAAAACAAATGTATTTCTGTATATTAGTGATACTACTGTAATGACCTCGTTATTCATAATAGGAGAGGAGCAAAAGGAAGCCAGACATGCCAGGTGTGTCATCTGCGCAGCTTCACCAGGAAGCTGCATTTCACACTCTCTGGGGAACCACTAGCCCATCCCCTTCAGATCCCTGGAGGAAGATGTCCAACAAAGGCTAGATGGACACATGTGCAGTGAAGTAGAGGTGAGTATTACACCTGGGAACAGAGATCATTGGCCAGGATGGGTGTGGCCACTGCAAGGCCAAGAAAATTTGGGAATACTGAATCCCCTAAAAAAGGGAGTTTGCTCTTGGCTCTCTTGCCTTTGCCCATATAGTCCATGGGCATGTAGATCCCACATACAGTGGACGAATGGAATACCACTGGGAAAACACAGGCCAAACTGCCCTGATGCTGGACTAAACGCAGTTCCAATATGGAATGGGAACTCTGGACACTGGCTCTTGTTCTAGATCTACTGAAGCCCCAGCTGCCCTGTCTTCCTTGGCAGGACTGAGGGAGATGAGACCTTGGGAACCCAGGGGTGTATTTCCATAGAATCAAAGCTCTCTACCATACCTCACCCTCCCGTGCAAGGTTCAGACAATTCTTTTTCTCGGGACATCACAAGAACTGCACCTCCACAAGCAATAGGTGGGAACAAGGGCCTTTTCCCATCAATAACACTGGCAACAAACAATTGTGTGGAGAGCAGCTATAGCATTCAGACAGAATCAAGCCTTGGACTAACTTGTGGCAAAGCCACGTACAAGTCCCAGCTTGGAGAGCAAAGCCCTTCCGGCACAATTATAGCCAAAAAGCTATGGTTGTAAACTTGACTTTATAGATCGACACTGCAGTCCTAGATAGCTAAGGAATATGTGATACGGGGGTGCAGCAAGTGCTGCCTAAACAAAGCTTAATAGAGACCAGAGAACGGCAACAGGAGAGAAGCAGATTTGAGATTCATAAGAACATTGTAAATATCTTGCCCTTGTTTTGCTTTGTGTGATCTGACTATAAAATCAAGCTTTGGCTTACAGGCTGTGTCACTGTTTCTTCATTCAGGCACAGTGATCCAACTGGTCCCAACTGTATTCTCTTGTCTGTCTTCTTAAATCCTACCACCCCTCCTCAGGTTCACCCCTGGCTGTGCTGGACGTGGTTCACAATTATAAATTGAAAATTTAAAGTGCCATTTACAGTAGCATTTTAAAAACATGAAATAAGTAGGCACAAGTTTAACAAAGTATGTTCAAGACCTGTATACTGAAAATAGCAAACATTGATGAGAGAAATTAGCAAAGACCTAAATAAATGGTGGGAAATGCCTCTTCTCCCCAAATAGTCCTGTAGTGTCTGCTCATTCCCCAAAAAGAATATCAGAAAGGATTTTTTTTTTGTATAAATTGACAAGCTGATTCTAAAATGTGTATAAAAATGCAAAGGACCTAAATTAGCCAAAATAATTTTGCAAATGAGCAAAATTGGAGGAATTATACTACCTGATTTCACAACTTACTACAGTCTCATAACAACAATTAAGTGATTAAGACAGTATAATATAGGCAGAAAGATGAACAGATAGATCAATAGAACAAAAGAGAGTATAGAAGTGAGCAAGTACATACAAAGACTATTGGTTTTGACAAAGTACCAAGGTAATTCGATGAGGGAAGACATAGTATTTTCAACAAATGGTGATGGAACAATTAGCTATCCATGTTGGAAAAAATGTGAATTAATCCCTGCCTCATACCACATATAAAAATTAATAAATTTAGCCTGGCCCACATGGTTCAGTAGTTGAGCATCTATCTATGAATGGGGAACTTGCAGTTCAATTCCTTGTAAGAGCACATGCCCAGGTTGTGGGGCATTCAGGAGGCAGCTGATCAATGATACTCTTTCATCACCGATGTTTCTCTCTCCTTCTCCCTCTCCCTCTCCTCGCTCTTCCCCTCTCTCTCCCTCACCCTCTCTCTTCTTCTTTCTCTCTCCCTCTCCCTTTTTCCCACTCTTTCTGTCCCTCTCCCTCTCCTCCTGTCCCTCTTCCTCTCTCGCTCCTTCTCTCTCTCCCTCTCCCTTCCTCTCTGAAATCAATAAAAAATATTTTTTAAAATAATAAATTCAAAATGAGTTGGAGATCTAACTGTCAAAGCTAAAACGTTCCAGAAAAAATGTTCCAGAAAAAACATAGAGGAACCTTTGTGACCATGGGCACTGCGCTAGCAAGCGCGCACAGGGACCGCTCCAGTGATTACCCAGTCACGTGAGACACAGGGGCCATGGAGGGAGGGGCCGACTGGAAGGCAAGGTGGTCCATTAAGCCCTGAGACTCTACCCATCCCAAGCTCAACAAAGAGGCTTTTGCAGTTTTGCAAATCTTGAATCATAAGGCTGAATCCAACACAGTTCTCCTGGCATAATGAAAATGTGGAGACAAAGGAAGAGATCACAAACAAAAGAAATGGAGGAAAACAGATGACTGGATATAGAGTTCAAAACCACAGTTATAAGATTTTTTAAGAATATCCTAGAAAAGATGGATAAATTTAGTGAGACCCTAGAGGAGATGAAAAAGGACCAACTAGAGATGGAAAAGGACCAACTAGAGATGGAAAAGGACCAACTAGAAATTAAACATACACTGACTGAAATAAAACATATTATACAGAGACCTAACAGCAGACTAGAGGAAGGCAAGAATTAAGTCAAAAATTTGAAATATAAAGAAGCAGAAAACACTCAACTGGATAAGCAAGGAGAAAAAAGAATCCAAAAATGTGAAGATAATGTAAGGAGCCTCTAGGAGAGCTTCAAGCATACCATTATCAGAATTGTGGGGGTGCCAGAAGAAGAGAGAGAGCAAGATACTGAAAACCTTATTGAAGAAATAATGACTAAAAACTTACCACACCTGGTGAAAGATATAGACTTACAAGTCCAGGAAGCACACAAAACCCCAGACAAAAGGAATCCAAAGAGGACTACACCAAGACACATCATAATTAAAATACGAAGAGCAAAAGACAAAGAGAGAATATTAAAAGCAGCAAGAGAAAAACAGTTCATTACCTACAAGGGAGCACCCATACAACTCTCAGCTGATTTCTCAACAGAAACAATGCAGGCCAGACGGGAGTGGCAAGAAATATTCAACGTGACGAATAGCAAGAATACTCTATGCAGCAAAGCTATCATTCAGAATTGAAGGGCAGATAAAGAGCTTCACAGAGAAGAAAAAGCTAAAGGAGTTCATCAGCTCTAAACCAGTATTATATGAAATGCTGAAAGGTACTCTTTTAGAAGAGGAAGAAGAAAAAGGTAAAGCCAAAAAATTATGAACAACAAATACATAGCTATCAACAAGTGAATCAACAGAATAAACTGGTGACTATAATAGAATCAGGAGCACAGAAAGGGAGTGGACTGATAATTCTCAGGGGGAAAGTGGTGAGGGGAGTGCAGGGAGAGACTGGACAAAAATCATACAGCTATAGATGAGGTCAATGGGGGAGGGTAAGGGTAGAGGGAGGGGTGGGAGCCGAGTGGAGGGGAGCTATGGAGGGGAAAAAAGCAAAAGAAATCTAATAATCTGAATAATAAAGACTTAATTAAAAAATTTAGTAAACACGTAACTATGGAAGCTGTATGAACATTTGAAATAATGTATATGAAAGTCTGTAAAAAAAGTTAAAGCCCCTTTATAGATGGAAAACCATTAATAATTCAATATGTCTTGATATTGAATGTCTATCAATGTAATAAGCCATCAATTGGAATGCTAGATGGTACAGCCATCTAGGATAACAGTTCTTTTCTTTTCTTTATTTTTTTTTATAGAAGTAAACATGTATTTACCACATCAGCCAGCAATTCCATTCCTTGGTATTTGTCCATGAGAAATGAAACATATACCCACACCAGGACTTGTATATAATATTAATAGCAGCTTTATTTAATAGTCAATTTGTGATACATCCATATAATGGAAACCACTCAGCAACAGAAAACAAACTACTAATATACTCATCAACTATGTATATGAATATCAAAGCTTTATGCTGAGTGAAAGAAGCCAGTCCCAAAAGGTTACTTCTTATAAAATTCCATTTATATGCCATTCTAGAAAAAGCAACAGCAATCAGATCAGTTGTTGCCAGTGTCTGGTGGTGGGGCCAGGGAGATTTTAAGAACTAGAAATGTCCTGTATCATGACTGTGGGTGGCAATACTAATCAGACACAAATACATATTTGTGATTTTATTATATATAATATATAAACCTGATTTCTAAAAAAGAATTGATGCATCATTATATCTTGACACTCATTCCCACTTCTTTTTTTTAATCCTCACCAGAAAATACTTCCCCAATAGTTTTTAGAGATGGGGAAGAGCGAGGGAAAGACAGAGAGAAATATTGATGTGAGAGAAATACATTGATTGGTTGCCTCCCGCATGCACCCTGACCAGTGTTTGAGCCTACAACTGAGGTACATGCCCTTGACTGGAATAGAATCTGGGATCCTTCAGTTCGCAGGGTGGTGCTCTAGCCACTGAGCCACACCAGCCAGGGCCATTCCCACTTCTTTTTTAAAAATAAATCTTTATTGTTCAGATTATTATAGTTGTTCCTCTTTTGTCCCCCCATAACTCCCCTCCATTCAGTTCCCCCCCAACCCTCTGCCCTTACCACCTCCCCCCTTACTGTCCTCATCCATAGGTATCTGATTTTTGTCCAGTCTCTTCCTGCACCTCCCACACCCCTTTCCCTCCAAGGATCGTCAGTCCATTCTCTTTCTATGCCCCTGATTCTATTATATTTACCAGTTTATTCTTTTCATCAGATTTTTTATTCACTTGATTTTTGAATTCACTTGTTGACAGATATATACTTCTCACTTTGTTGTTCATAATTTTTATTTTACCTTTTTCTTCTTCTTCCTCTTCTTAAAAAATACCCTTCAGCATTTCATATAATACTGGTTTGGTGTTGATGAACTCCTTTAACTTTTTTTTATCTGTGAAGCTCTTTATCCGCCTTCAATTCTGAATGATAGCTTTGCTGGGTAGAGTAATCTTGGTTGTAGGTTATTGCTATTCATCACTTTGAATATTTTTTTGCCACTCCCTTCTGGCCTGCATAGTTTCTGTTGAGAAGTCAGCTGACAATCATATGAGTGCTCCCTTGTAGGTAACTAATTATTTTTCTCTTGCTGCTTTTAAGATTCTCTCTTTGTCTTTTGCTCTTGGCATTTTATTTTTAAATATATTTTATTGACTTTTTACAGAGAGGAAGGGAAAGAGACAGAGAGCCAGAAACATCAATGAGAGAAAGACATCTATCAGCTGCCTCCTGCATGCACCCCACTGGAGATGTGCCCACAACCAAGACACATGCCCTTTACTTGAATCAAACCTGATACCCTTCAGTCCACAGGCCAATGCTCTATCCACTGAGCCAAACAGGTTTTGGCCTGCTCTTGGGGCATTTTAATTATGATGTGTCTTGATGTGGTCCTCTTTGGATTCCTTTTGTTTGGGATTCTCTGCATTTCCTGGACTGGTTAGTCTATTTGTTTCACCAGGTGGGGGAAGTTTTCACTCATTATTTCTTCAAGTAGGTTTTCAGTATCTTGCTCTCTCTCTTCTTATGGCACCCCCATTATTCTGATGTTGGTACACTTGAGGTTGTCCCAGATGCTCCTTACACTATCTTCATATTTTTGAATTCTTTTTGCTTTTCCAGTTGGGTGTTTTTTGATTCTTTGTATTTCAAATATTTGACTTGATTCTTGCAGTCCTCTAGTCTGCTGTTAGATCTCTGTATATTATTCTTTATTTCAATTAGTGTATGTTTAATTTCTAGTTGATCCTTTTTTATATCCACAATTGTCTCACTAAATTTATCAGCCTTTTCTAGACAATTCTTGAAAAACCTTATAACCGTGGTTTTGAACTCTATATCCAGTAGTTTGCTTTCCTCTATTTCTTTCATTTGTGACCAGTTTCTTTGTCTCTGCATTTTGGCTGGTTCCGTGTTGATATAGTGGCTTTGTGTGCTAGGTGTCCTATAGGGCCCAGTGGCTCAGCCTCCCCAGTGGACACTCTTGGTGCACCTTTTTATGGGCTGTGTGAAGTCTTGTAGTTAAGCCTTTATTGTTATTGGTATCACTGGGAGGAATTGGCCTCCAGGCAAATTGGCTGTGTGGATCAGCTGTGTCTATGATGGGAGAACTCTGTGCTGGAGACACCCTTATGAGGCAAGACTTGCTTCAGTGGGGTCTTCCCCTTGAGTATGTCCCTCATGGATCTGAGAAGTTATAATCTGGATGGTCCTACTCTGATCCCTGGCTCTTGGATCTCCCAGAAGGTGCTAATTTAGCCTCTGCCTTAGGCTACCCAGCAGGAACTTTGGAGAGATCTGCAGATTCCTCTTCTTTGTTTAGGGTTTGGAGGTGTCCAGATGAGGCCCAGCTGTGAAGCAATGCAAGCTGCTGTTGGTGCCTTGTGCCTTCTTTTGGATGTTCTGGGTTTCACGGACTCAGCTGCAATTTGTTAGGTAATTTTAGATTTCAAAGGACCAGGCTATTCATATGCAAAAGCCTTTGTGCACAGCTTGAATGGGGCATGGTCTCAGGGCAGAGCAAACAGTAATGGCTGCCAATTTGCCCTGCCCTAAGAGGCCCCGGGGTCTCAGTGTCCTGTGGTAATTTTTGCAAGTACCGCTGAGAGTAAGATGCCCTCAAGTTCTGCCTGATGCCAGACAGTCCAATCTCCCTCCATATGAGTCTGGGTCCCCAGAGTCTCACCTGGAACTGGAGTTCAGAGCAGTCAGGAGCTTTTGTCTCCCTCCCAATAGAAAAAGACAGCCAAAACCGGTTTGGCTCAGTGGATAGAGCATCGGCCTTTGGACTGAAAGGTCCCAGATTCGATTCCGGTCAAGGGCACGTACATTGGTTATGGGCACATCCCCAGTAGGGGGCGTGCAGGAGGCGGCTGATCGATGTCTCTCATTGATGTTTCTAATTTTCTATCCCTCTCCCTTTCTCTCTGGGAAAAATCAATAAAATATATTTAAAAAAAAAGACAGGTGTGTACTCAGTTGACAGCCCTTTAGGCGCATGCATGTCTCTGTACCTCTACACTTTACTTCTGCAGCTACTGTGAATCTCAGTGTGCTTTTCTCTTTCCTTCTAGTTGTAGAATTTCCACTCAGCCAGCCTTCCTGTGGTTCTGGATGATGTCTGTTGTGTCTTTTAGTTGTAGTTTTGAAGTGGTTGTGCGAGGCAACAATTTCAGGTGTTTACCTATGCTGCCATCTTGGTTTCTCCCATTCCCACTTCTTAAGGGAGGAGCATCCTCCCCTCCACCTCTTCTTTTGCCCCAAGGGCCTCCTGGTTTCTCTACTCCTACCACACTGTGGGTGATCCCTGAGCAACATGGCTGCTACCTGCATCACATGGATAACACATGGAGGAAGAGGACAAGAGGAGAGTGAGACGGGGCTGTGAACTCCCCACACTAGCTCATCTCCAGCCACTGGGGTATAGGCAGCTCAAAGTGAATTCTGGTACCTGTGACCAGAGTTGGGCCAACACCAGGTGAGAACACTGGATCCTGGTCCCTGGACTGAATGCTTCGCACTCCTGAGCCAGCACAGGGAGCAGCATCCCCTCCTCCATCCCTTCTGGCCAACCTCCTCCCAACCTGCACAGAAGCTCATGAAGGCGCATCCAGCTCACAGGCTTTGATCCTCAGAGCTTCATGCAGCCCCTCATTTCTCTCTAGAGCAGTGGTCGGCAAAGTCATTAGTCAACAAAGCCAAATATCAACAGTCCAACAATTGGAATTTCTTTTGAGAGCCAAATTTTTAAAAAATATATATTTTATTGATTTTTTTATAGAGAGGAAGGGAGAGGGATAGAGAATTAGAAACATCGATGAGAGACATTGATCAGCTGCCTCTTGCACATCTGCTACTGGGGATGTGCCTGCAACCAAGTATGTGCCCTTGACCAGAATTGAACATGAGACCGACGCTCTATCCACTGAGCCAAACCGGTTTTGGTGAGAGCCAAAATTTTTTAAACTTAAACTTCTTCTAATGCCACTTCTTCAAAATAGGTTCACCCAGGCCATGGTATTTTGTGGAAGAGGCACACTCAAGGGGCCAAAGAGCCACATGTGGCTCATGAGCTGCAATTTGCTGACCACTACTCTAGGGTATTGGGAGACAAGAAAGGAAATGGTTGTTGATTGATCATCCACCTGTAGAAGCTGCTTCATTTACCCCCATCACAACCTCCCAGGGATAGGCTACCTATAGCCTCGTTTTACAGATGTGGAAACTGAGCTGCAGTAATGTTAACCCAGTCTGGAAGGAGCCACGATGAGGGTTAACCTGTGTAAGCCTGACCCCAAAGACGAGGTTTGAGCACCCCATGTGGATGCACCTGGTTTGTTTCCCTATTTTCTCCCCAGACCTTTGCTCCTTGTTTCTCTGCTTGCACCCTACAACTAACTACACAACTGTTTGCACACAAATGTCCTCCCCTCTGTAAGACTCAGCTGGCAAGGAATCCATGGGAGAAGGGGGACATGGAATACGTTCAACAATAAAGGTTCAATTAAAAAATGCAACTGGCTCTGATACCACCATCCTGCTCTGTCCTCTGGATTCACCTGGGGAAGGAAATCTCTAGCCAGATAAGGCGAATCAGACCACGCTTCTGCAGGCCTGAGCAGGGTCCCTGATGGGGATGCCTGAGTTCCTGGCAAGCACTCTGCAGGGGGTGCCAGTCTTTCAGAGCCAGCAGAGCTCAGTGGAGGTGGTGGGGCCCTTCCCTTTCAGGCCTGCCAGCCAGTGAGGGGGTCATGCTGCTCGTGCCCCCACTGCAGCCCAGCAGGCACCAGTCTGGAGTCCCCAGACTCCTCGGAGCTCCCTGAGGCCTGGCTATGCAGCACTTCCTCCTCTGCCACTAAGACTGCCCTGCTCTTTTGGGTCCAGTGCTTGGGCATCCGAGCTGGGAGTGTGGGCGCCTCAGGCAGAGTCCCTTTTGCAGGCTCAGGGTAGTTGGACCTTGTGCAGACAGCAGGGGCCTGCAACCAGGCCTGCACCTGCCAGCACTCATCAGGCCTCCTCCTTTCCTGCAGCTGCTGTCCTGGAGGTACATGGTCTGCCAGGCCCTGGCCCTGGGGCTGTGGGGCAAGAGGAAGGCAAGGATAGGAGCATGGGTGCACACAGGGCCTTGCATTTGGTAAGCGAGGCAGGGGGTGGGGGGATAGGAGGCTACATGGAGTAGGGAGAGCCCAAAGTACTGACTACCAGAGACTGACGTGGGAGGACACTTGGAGCAAAAGCATGGGCCCGGGCATTTTTCCAAGTTCCCAGCTGGCAATCTGCACCTCGCATGTGGTTGGCGTGTGGTTGGCGTGTGGTTGGTGTGTGGTCAGTGTGCTTCCTGCCTCCTTCCCCAGGCACCTGCCATCAACTTTCACCAGCAGCTCCAGCTCTCCACGCCCATAGGCTCCACCCCAGACACATTGGCAGCACCCTCTCCTCTACCCTCACCTCCAACACTGCTCCTCTCCTGGCCCCCACTGCTTCCCTGCCTGAGGGTGCTTCCTCTGTGACCTGGCCATGAAAGCTCTGCCTCCTCCAGGCAGCACTCCCTGCCCACCGTAGCCTGCGCCCACCTTCCCCTCTGAATCAGGAACACCTCGCCCTCTGTGCCCGCCCCTGACCTCTGCCCGGAGGGCCTCCTGGTTTGATTTCCACATGGTCTCTTGTCTTCCAGGTGGACTATGTGTGCAGCTGGAGAAGCACAAGCCATCAGCAAACTAAGGACTAGAGTAAGAGGGGGTTTCCTAGGAGGCAGGGTGTCCCTCATGAACCCAGAGCCAGAAAGGGCCCCCACCTCCCCTGGCTTCCTCTCTTGAAGCTCGAACATGGCCCCCAGCCCTGGCCAGTTTGGCTCAGTGGATAGAGCGTGAGCCTGTGGACTGAAGGATCCTGGATTCCATTCCAGTCCAGAGGTGCTGGAGCTTGGAGTGAAGGGAGATCAGGATTCTGGCATCAGCCAGGCCAGGGCACAAGTTGGCAGTCCTCAAGCAGGGGCGTCTAGTGCCAGGGCCTGGGGTGCCAGGGCCAGTGCCAGAGGCAGCATGGAGCCTGCACCCTCCATTCTCCCCAACCTACAGCCTACACCCTCCATCTCCCCCGCCTCCCCCACCTAGAGCCTGGCACCCTCCATTCCCCCGACTTGGAGCCTGGCACCCTTCGTCGTGCCACCCCATCTGGAGTCTAAAACCCTCCAGCCTCCCACCTAGAGCATGGCACCCTCTGTTGGAAACCAATCATTATTTCACTAATTATCAAGATGAGGACAAGGAACCCGGAAGGCTGGTGGACCTTGAAGCTCTAAAATAGCGGTTCTCAACCTGTGGGTCATGACCCCTTTGGGGGTCCATCGACCCCATCATAGGGGTCACCTAAGACCATCAGAAAACACAGATATTTACATTATGATTCACAACAGTAGCAAAATTACTGTTAGAAAGTAGCAAAGAAAATAATTTTATGGTTGGGGGTCACCACAGCATGAGGAACTGTATTAAAGGGTCCCGGCATTAGGAAGGTTGAGATCCACTGCTCTAAAAGGTCAGAGCCAACCACTCCCTATCTAATTGAAACAATGGTAGCTGAAGCAACTTCCCTACCAAATAATAATATAAATCATGTACTCGCTTAGGCAGCACATATACTAATAATCAGGTAAATCCTTACTGATACAATAATCTTCCTGTTACTGGAATTGCCTGCCTAAGGGCAATGGGTGTATCCCAAACCTGAATAAAAGCGATGTCAAGGCCAAAGCAAAGCATAGTTCTCTCTTGGGCTTCTGCCTGGCTCCCATTTCCCAAATTAATGCTTTTCTAGTCTCTTTTCATTTGTGTGTGGCCTTCTCCAGAACCTCAACCCTGAACCGGAACCCTGAAACATGCGAGACATGAAAGGGGTTCCCACGCCTTCCACCTCCCACACCTTGAGGCTGGTACCCTCCATCCCCCCCTCCTGGAGCCTATCACACTCCCACACCCCCACTTGGAGTCTGGCACCCTCTATCCACCCCCAACCCCGACCTGGAGCCTGGCACCCTCCATACCCCATGTAGAGCCTGGCTCCCTCTGTCCCTCCCACCTCACCTGGAGCCTGGCACCTTCTGTCCCCCACAGCCCCACCTAGAGCCTGGCATCCTCCACACCCTCCCCAGCCCCACTTCTAGTTTAAGCAAATGTCAGAACCAGCCTCAGTCAGTAGAAACAGAGAGGGGTCCAACAGGGTGAGGATTAACAACAAAAAATAAACATCAATGCACAGACACTGGCTTCACATTTTTCTGCATCCAGTGTTAACCATGGAATGAATCTCTGAGGAACCCAGTGACTGCCCTGTGCAATCACCAAAGGAAGAGGGTCAGGATTGCCCTGCCACATGTATCCCAGGGAGGTGCCTGAGGTGCCTGGGAGTGCTGATAGGGCTGCGGGTCCTGGCTAACACTCCAGCTGGAGTCTCTGCTTCTGCTTCTCTGTGTGCAGGCATTCCCCCTCTCTCCTCCCTACACACGTCTGGGCCATGAGCTGAGTCCATGCAGCCTTTCCGGAGCCTGTTCATTTCTCTCACCTGTTCACAAAGGTGGCCATGAGGTAAGAGAGAGCTGGGTTTCACGCCAGGCCTGCCACCTCCAGCTCCATGAATTTGGGCAAGTGACAGGACTTATGAGTGTCCTCCAAACTGGGCATAGGACGGCCAGGCGCAGCTGCTGGGTGGTTACAGGCGCAACTGCCATTGCCTGGCACCGAGTGCAGGGACCTGAGAGGCCTGAGAGGCACATCTCCCCAGGCACGGCTGTAAAATCGCAATTCCCTTCACACAGGCCCCAAAGCAGGTGCCTCCCAGCGGTGTCCTGGTGGTCAGTCGGAAAGGCTGGTGGCATTGCCAGCGCCTCTCTGGGATGCACTGCAGTGTCTCTGGGTGAAATGTCACAGTTGCTAACGGGGATACTGTCCTCCTGCGAGACTCAGGGGCTAGCCAAGTCCACACCTGTGCGCAGCACCGAGGGGCCGTCCCTCCCCCCTCCTAGGGCACCACTGGCAGGTAAGATGTGCTTTGGGCACAGGGAGCTGCTGAGCTGGGGGGGAGGGGGAACGGGGCTAGTTTGTTTATGTGTGGGGAGGGTGGCTGGGCACTGAGGCCAACAGGCAAATATTTGCAGTTACGGATTAACCAGAGGCCAGGCTGTCACAGCGGCAGGAGGCAGCCTGCGGTGTTGCCACGGCCCACCCCAGTAAGTCCCCTTTCACGCAAGCCTATGGGGGGCTGCAGGAGGGCGGGCAGGGCTGAAGGAGCAGGCCCTAAGTGGGTTGAAGAGGTGGCTGGAGCTTGGGTAAAGGGAGATCAGGATTGGCACTGGCCAGGCCCCGGGTCCTGGTTGGCAGGCCTCAGGCCGGGTGCCCAGTGCCAGGGCCAAATGGACATCAGCTGAGGGCCTGGGGGGCCAGGGCCAGTGCTAGAGGCAGCATGAAGCCTGCACCCTCCATCCACCCACCCCACCAGGGCCTGGTTTAAACAGATATCAGAACCAGCCTCAGGCCATGGAGATGGAATAGAGGTTGGCAGGGGCAGCCTGGGCAGGGGCCGCCTGGTCTCTGGGGTAGGCAGGGCTCCCTGGCTTCCTGTGGGCACCTAGAGATTTGGGGCTCAGACTTAAGTCCAAGCTCTGCCACCTCCTGATAATGGGTTTTTAATACGATACTTCACTCTTCTGAGCCTCAATTTCCTCTTCCATAAAATGGAGTGACTACATTATAGTATAGTCACATCGAGAGTGGCTGTAAGCCTTAACTGAGATAGTACTGAGCATTTGCTATGTGCAAACCATATTTTAAGAGCTTTATGTGATTCAGTCATTTAAGTCTCACAATAACCCACCCTATAAGGCAAAAGTACAGTTTTCTAATAATTTTACAAATGATGAAAATGCGGCTTGACACGGTTCAGTTCCTGCCCAATGTTGCTGCCCTGGTGCTGGGATTGGCACCTCAAGGGTGCAGTCTATCCTGGTGGCTTGACTTCTGACGGGGACATATCGCTGGAAAGACACTGCTGATAGATGCTGGCTATAACTCTTGGCCTGGCCAATACGGAGGCCCCATTCTGAACTTTCACCCGATAGGCAGGTCATGAGCGTTCTGGGGGTCCTGCCACCACCTTCTGTGCGGAGTCCCCTTCTTACTCCCTCTCTCCCCCTCAGAGCAGATGGCATGCCCTTAGCCCATATGGCAAGGTGTCAGGTGGTGTCTGCCTGGTGGCTAGGGAGCCCACTTCTGTCCTGATAATCAGCACAGTGGGAAATCTGCAGAGCGGGTCAAGTGGGCTGTGGGTCTCAGAAGTCCTCTTCAGACAGGTGTCAGCAGTTCCAGAATGTGGCCGCTGGCCAGCCTCTTACTGCTCCTAGCCGGGAGAATTTCCAGCACACCTCTCACTCCTGGTAAGACTAGACCAACCCTCCCCCCCGGGCCCTGGGCCTTTGTCCTTCAGCCACCCCCAGAGCGGCAGGAGGTGAGAGGACAGCGGAGCTAGCTGCAGGGCAGAGCGCTGGGGCCCAGGGAGTCCCAGGTCACAGGGTCACATCCTAGAGCTCCCTTCTCCACTGGGGGAAGTGGTCACAGTGTCTCCTGAGCCTCCCCCTTCGCTAACCACTCTCACAGTTGGGAAAGCCCTAGGACTGGGCCAAGCTATCAGTCACACCCCCACCCCGTCCCACAGCGAACAGGAGCAGGCAGGGGCCTGGGAGGCCTCAGGATGAATGGGCTGCCTGGTTCTTGTATATGTGCTTCTTCTTTTTGGTTTTGTTAATCCCCACCCCAGGATATTTTTTTCTCTAATTTTTTAGAGAGTGTAAGGGAGGGAGTAGGGGACAGAGAGAGAGGTGAGAGAGATACGTCAATTGATTCCTTCCCACATGTGACCAGGAATCAAACCCAAGACCCTTTGGTGAACAGGCCGGCACACTAACTACTGAACCACATTGGCCAGGGCTTTATGCCTTCCCTGCCTATGGTGCCTTTCCCCTTCCCTGTCCCCCACACCCCTCCCCCTTCAGCTCCCACCTATAGCCACTTGGTCATTGGTCTAGACTCAGCTCAGGCACACCCTTCTCTCCTGTCTTTGCATTTTCTCTCAAGCTTCTCTTCCACACGCCCCAGACTTGATCTCCCACCCCAGCTGCCCTGTCCCCAGGACAAAGCCTTCTTGGAGCCCAGGAGGCATGTAGTGGTCCTCACTGGATGACAGCCAGTCACCCACGGGGAAGAGCGTGGGCAATGCCCATGGAGGTAGTGTCTAGACAGTGCATCCCGAGAACAGCGAGACTAGTTTAACTGCTTGAGAACAACAGCATGTGGCATGTGGCCTTAGGTGCTCATTTCTCAACCATTTTACCCAATTCAGTAAGATAGCCTCAATTTGGATGGAAAACTGAGGTGCAGAGGGGAAAGACGCTGACTCAAGATCACACAGACCCCAGGTTGAGGTTCAAAGGGAGGTCTGAATGGTCAAGTCTCCTGTCCCCCAGCCTCCAGCTACCTATTCAAGTGGGGAAGACAGCAGAGGAGAGGAGAGGAGACCTGGAATCATAAGTCCTCCCCAGGCTCACCTCAGTTTGGGCCCCCAGACCAGGCTCTTCCATCAAAGTGAGCCCAGACTCAGTGTTTTCTGGTGGTGAGCGCCCCACCCTCCAAACCAGACTCAGTGTTCTCTAGTGGTGAGCGGGCCCACCAGATGCTGCGGATACACAAGCGCTCCAACTCCTTCCTGGAGGAGCTTCGGGCCAGCAACCTGGAGCGCGAGTGCATGGAGGAGATCTGCGACCTGGAGGAGGCCCAGGAGATTTTCCAAAATGTGGATGACACAGTAAGGACACCTGCTGGACAAGGCTGGACGGTGGACTGGTGGTCGGTGGGGTCTGGAGGAGCAGGATGGGCTGCCTGTGAGGTCTCCTGGGGGACTGGCGAGACTGTGGGCACCAGCCCCTCCCCCACCCCTTGGGGGCTGGAGCCAGGAATGAAGTTTGCTGGCACTCTGGGTAGATGGCTCCTGGAAAAAGGACTTCGGGGCAGCCATGGGCTGGGGTGCCCACACTGTCCACTCAGGGTGTCGCCCTCCACCTGCAGCCCGCCGCCTCTCCTTCCCCTGTTTTCTTTCTGTGACCAACAGGCCAACATCTCTCCTTTCACCCACAAGCCTGCTGATCAGGATGTGTGATCCAACCTTGATGTCTAGCTCTGTGTTCCAGTTCTTATTCTCAGGGCAAAACCTGCTTGCTCCAGGCTCCGTGTCCTCTCTGGCCCCAGCCAGGCTGCTGGCCCCGAGGGAGAAGGCGGACTTGGCTTTCTGACACAAGTCTCAGAACCCTCCACCCCAAGCACCACCTGCAGTGGAGTCCTCTCCACGATGGGGAGTGCACTTCCTATTCAGGATTCCAGACTGAGGGCAGCTCTGGTCAGCTCCTTCCTTGCCCTCCACTGCTCTTTTCCCAAATGGCCTCAGCAGAGGCCACATGGTAGGCTGCAGCCCTCACGTTTCCCTGTGGCTCCACCTCACCACCAGTCTCTGGGCGGCCAGCAGCACCCATGCTGCAGGAGGGTGGGTGGCCCTGACATAGCAGCATCTGGTTAGAAAAGCAGCGACTGCCAGACCTGGAGCAGCCTCCTGTCCACCACGGAGGAGGCCAGGAGCTGCTCAGCTTGGGGTACACTGGCTTGGGGGGTGGGAGGGGGCGATGCAGGAGGGCTGCAGAAAAAACAAGGGAGCAAGGCAGGCTGGGAGCAGGCACAGCATCCAGCCCCTTTCATTGTAGAGGTGCTGTGTTAGCAGATGGTCCAGGGAGCAGGCATCCAGGTGTAGGGCCAGTAGGGGGCCAGGAAGAGCTGGCCTTTCTCTGCGTGCAGCGTCCCCATGGCTGGTGAACCCCTCTATCTGGAAGCCCTTCCCTCCTCTGCCTGCTAGAGGCTGCTGAGCCCAACCTGAACCAGACCTGGGAGGCACCTATGGGCTCCCCATATACACAGCTGGGCTGGTGCCCCTGATGCGAACTTTTCTCTCCACAGCTGGCCTTCTGGTCCAAGTACCTCGGTGAGTGTTCCAGGCTCCTGCTGGGTGCCCGTGCCCTGGGTCTCTCGGCTGCTGTGGGAACAAGGATGGGGTTGGTGGCACCAATGACATCTCCTAAACCCCATGTCACAGATGGGGACCAGTGCACAGTCCGGCCCCCGGAGGAGCACCCATGCGACAGCCCCTGCTGCAGCCATGGCACATGCATCGATGGCATTGGTGACTTCCACTGTGACTGTAACCAGGGCTGGGAGGGCCGCTTCTGCAGGAATGGTGAGGTGCTCACCAGGTGGGGTGGGCACAAAGCTGGGGAGCAGGGTATGGGGGGCAAGGAGGAGGCGGGAGCACCATAATGGGTGCGGGAAGGAGGCGGAGTACCATATGGGGGGTGGGGAGGAGGCAGGAGCACCATGTGGCGGGCAGGGAGGAAGTGGGAGAACTATGAGGAGGCAAGGAGGAAGTGGGAGCATCATGTGGGGGTGGGGAGGAGGCGGGAGCACCATGTAGGAGCTCCATGGGTCAGGCTGCCTGCCACGGCTCCAATGTGCCCTGTCTGGCACCCCAGAAGTACGCTTCTCCAACTGCTCGCTGGACAATGGGGGCTGCGAGCACTACTGCCTGGAGGAGGCAGGCCAGCGCCGCTGCAGCTGCGCACCCGGCTACCGGCTGGGGGATGACCACCGGCAGTGTGTGCCCACAGGTGAGGCCTGGCTGGGTGAGGCGCTGGGATCAAAGTGGGCCGGGCGTGGGCGAGGAACCATGTCGAGACCCACTGAAGGGAGCTGATCCCCCAACCCAGGAGCCACCGGGGCACAGTCAGTCCACAAGGAGGCTGTGCCCTCCCAGCTGCCCGCCTGCTTTTTTCCTTGCATGCAGCCTTCCTCGGGTGACCCCACTCAGCTTGCAGACAACACCTGGCATCTAAGCCAGTAGGTAGCTCATCTCCCAAACCTGAGCTGACCTGAGGGGGGAGGGTGAGGGGGGAGATAGGAACCCACGGTTCTGCCTTCCTCCTTATCTTTTTTCCTATCGATTTTAATTTTCATCACTTTCTATATGTACTAGAAAAAAGATTCTTAGTGGTACAACACTGACCATGAATGTCAGCAGGCTGCTCCCCTCCAGGGCCCCTTCCAGCCATTGTCCCTGAGGCCTGTGCATGTGGATGCCTCCCATTTCCAGGCACAGCTCTTTAGGGGCCTCTTGGATGGCGGCCCCTGTTTTCTGTTCTCTTCCAGTACTTCCTAGTCTCAGCTCTCTTCCTCTCAAAGATCTATTTTATTGTCTCTTCTGTTGTCCATTTCTTCGACTTTGTGTTCTTTCCGGGAATGTTCCACAGCTTTATATTCCAATCCTTTTACTGAAAAAAAATCGATAATTCTACCCTAGCCAGTTGGGCTCAGTGGATAGAGCATCGGCCTGCTGACCAACAGGTCCTGGGTTTGATTCTGGCCAAGGGTATGTACCTTGGTTGCAGGCTCCTCCTTTGTGCAGAAGGCGACCCATTGACGTGTTTGTCTCACATTGATGTTTTTCTCTGTCTCTCCCTCTCTCTTTCTTTCTAAAATCAATGGAAAAAACATCCTCGAGTGAGGATTAACAAAAAAGTCAATAGAAAAAAAAAGTCAGTAGTTCTAACTGTATTTTGAGTTAATTAGCTGTCTTAGGTGGTTGCACTGCAGTTCTGAACACCTGCTTGCCAGGCTCTCCTGGGGGCCCTCTGAGGGTCCAGGGCTTTTGACAGCTCCCTGCCCAGACCTCAAGCTTCATTCCTGTTTCCTGGAGGAGTCCATCTTCCCAGGTCCTGCTGGTAGCGAAGCCTGGCTGCCTGCTCCTCAGAGCAGGTCGGGGTGGGATGCCGCTCCCTCTGGCCAGCCCTGTGTATCATCCTGTCTGTGCTGTACCCAGAGTCTCAGGCCCAGCCTCGGGGCCCCTCTTCACGAAAGATGTGTGTGTGCCGCGGGTGGGCCACAGCCCACTAAGAGGAGGCACCTGGGCCCTGCCCGCCCTGTGGGGCGGTGCCTCGGGTCGCCTGTCTCTGGGTACCTCAGCCAGCACCCATGGGTGGCAGCTTCGGGTGCTGTTACTGCTCCTCTCCAGCCCCTGTTACTCTCCGTCCTGCACGGGGTGCCCAACTCTGTGCTTCTCCGCTCTGCCAGGCGCCCTCTTCTTCACAGGGTGCCTCACCTCGTGCCAGAGCTACTTTGGGGCTCTTCGAGAATGCCACCTCCTCCTTTCACAATGTCGGGCCTATGAGGTGCTTGGCAGCATCCCTTCCTGTAGACCTCAGGGGCAGGAGGAACTGAACCCCAAGGAGTTAACCTCCCCTAGGACACAGGGCTAGGTGGTAATTGGCTAGGCTACCTCTTATTTATTGACTAACTGACCTGAGAGGAGGACAAGAAGGATGGGGACATTCTGGGGGCATGCCGGGCAGGCCCTCACCAGCTCCCCCATTCCAGTGAGCTTCCCCTGTGGAAGGCCGTGGAGCCCCGCGGAGAAGAAGAGCCCTGCTTTGAAGTGCTGTGCAGACCAGGCAGGCCAAGTGGACCCGAGGCTGGTCAACGGGAAGCTGACCCTGCAGGGGGAGAGCCCCTGGCAGGTGAGGGGAGCAACAGCCTGGGGTCCTCAGGCACAGAAAAAGGAGGTGATGCCTGTGCTGGAGGTTGGGGGAAGGGGAGACGAGTGCTAAAGGCACTAATGGAGGAGTGGGACAGACCAACTTTGTTAACTGTGTGGAAATAAAAAGTGCCATGGCCGTCTGGCCGGGCGCCCAGGAGGCCTGTGGGTGTGTGGAGACCAGCGGCCTGCTCCCTCCATTTTAGGTGGTCCTGCTGGACTCGAAGAAGAAGCTGGCCTGTGGGGCGGTACTGGTGCACCCCGCCTGGGTGCTGACGGCTGCCCACTGCATGGAGCACTCCAGGAAGTTCACCGTCAGGCTTGGTGCGGGCTGGGGCTGGGGCTGGGGCTGGGAGGCTGGCAGGAGTGAGGGGAAACAGACAGGTGTGAGGACCCCATCCCAGGGGGTGCTTGAGCTCTACAGAAGGCGTTGGTCAGAGGCTTGCCTGTGCTCAGGCTCCTTCCTTTGGGGGAACTGCAGGCAGGGATACCCAGTAGCAGGCAGGTAGGGTTCTCTGTGCCCCTTCCTTCGGGCCCAGGTGCTTACTCACAAGTGTTTGAATGTGAGGCTCAAACACTCACCTGCCTCCTCTGCACAGACCTTCAGGCACCCTGCCTGGCCGTAGAGCCGTGCTTCTCACTGCTGGGCATTTCCACAGTAGCCAGCTGCTTCCCTGCCACCTGTGGGGCCCCCAAGCCTCGCCCCACTCTATACCAGCTTCTGGAGGGGTGCTTACTCCATTCTCTATGCAAAAAAAGACGGAAAAGATCTGTTGCCAAAGACCAGATTCGCATTCCCGGCAATCATCCAGAACACTACTTGTCGGCCTGGCCACCAGCCTGGCTCTGCTAGCGATCTCCGGGGGTTCCCGGCCTTGCAGGACCCATAGCTGGGCCGGAGAGGACCTGTTTCTGGTGTGGCCCAGGCCTTGCAGTTCTGATTCTCCTCTCTGGGCCTTGCTGCTCCTGCCCTGCCCCCACCATGGCAGGTCCCTGCTTGTGCCCAGGCTGGCACTGCTGCCCTGTCTCCAGCAGTCTCGCTCTCCAGACGCAGCCCCCCTGTTCTCCACAGCTGTCTGTGAGTCTGAATCTCAGATCAGCATTCTGCCACTTCATGATAGACACCATGGCTGCTGTCCTTCATAGGGAACGAGGGGCCCTGGTGTGTGATGACACACAGGCTGGGACCAATGCGTCCTCCACTGGGTCCTGCCTCCGTCCCCCCTCCCCCTGACCGTCCCTCTGCCCACAGGGGAGTATGACCTGCGGCGCCGGGAGAAGGGGGAGGTGGACCTGGACATCATGGAGGTCCTCGTCCACCCCAACTACAGCAGGAGGACCACAGACAACGACATCGCTCTGCTCCGCCTGGCGCAGCCCGCCTCCCTCTCGCAGACTATCGTGCCCATCTGCCTCCCGGACAGCGGCCTTGCTGAGCGCGAGCTGGCCCAGGTCGGCCGGGAGACAGTGGTGACGGGCTGGGGCTTCCGCAGCGAGACCAAGAGGAACCGCACCTTCATTCTCAGCTTCATCAGGATCCCAGTGGCCTCTCAAAACGAGTGTGCTCAGGTCATGCACAACATGGTCTCGGAGAACATGCTGTGCGCGGGCATCCTCGGGGACCCGCGGGACGCGTGCGAGGGTGACAGTGGGGGGCCCATGGTTGCCTCCTTCCATGGCACCTGGTTCCTCGTAGGCTTGGTGAGCTGGGGTGAGGGCTGTGGGCGCCTCCACAACTATGGCATTTACACCAAAGTCAGCCGCTACCTCGACTGGATCCACGGTCACATCAGAGCCACGGCAGCCCCCCCAGGCAGTCTGGGGCCCTAGCCGCACCCACAGCCCTGAGGCCTGGGCACTGGCTGTGCATGGCAACATGTGGGTATTAAAGGGGGCCTGCAACAAGCACCTGCTGCTGTGCTATCTCCCCATCTCTCTTCAGGGCAGGTCTAGAGGGAAGTAGTATTTATTGAGACTTCCTGAGCGCAATCTAATTTAGCACCCACAGCAGCCCCGTGAGGTGGGGAGAGAACATCTAAGTTCTGTGGGGTCTGAAGCTGGTCAAATCTGGGGGACTTTCTTTATGAAAAAGAATAAAAAAAATATGACTTCAAAACTGTGAGAGCCTCCCCGGGCCTTGGGTGGGCCTTGCAGGTCAGGGCTCTAACTCAGAACGTCAGAAGACATGGTTCCGGGAGGTTTGTGCGGTGGAGCCAGGATTCACATCCAGGTCTGTTTCCCACACCAGGGCTCCTGTCACTAGTCCCAAGACAGAGATCCAGTGCTGCGCCTGTGGGTAGGGGGCGTCCCCAGCCACACAGGGCTCTGCCCCTGCAGGGGAATCCCGAGGGGGTGTGGAGGTGTTAGCTGGGCCAGAAGTGTTTTGCAGTGCAGTGGGGAATCCGCTGGAGACAGTCCCAAGAGCCACAGGCTGAGGCTGTCCTGACCAGCTTATGGGCAAAGACCAGTGAGTCTGAGAGAGGTTAGGGCAGCCTGCTCATGAAGGGAGGGGGGAGCCACCGCCATCCTGAACTTGGTCTAATGTGGGAAGCCCGTAGTCACTCCCCTCCTCCAGGCGGCAGTGCCGGGTTGGGTGGGATCAGCGGCTCAGCCTGGCTGTACACTTGCCCTGACAGAGCTTTTGCAAAGACCCCTGTCCCACCCCCATCCTCAGATCCTGGCTGGGCCGATTCAGGGTCAAGGCCCAGACCTTTTAAAACTCCCCAGGAGTTTTCAGCATGCAAGGGGCTGAGACCATGGGGTATCTTCTGCTCGGGCAGGCACTGTCCTCAGACTCAAGGCCCAGGAGCATGGAGACAGAGCCTCTTTTTTAAAAAATATATTTTATTGATTTTCTACAGAGAGGAAGGGAGAGGGATAGAGAGTTAGAAACATTAATGAGAGAGAGACATCAATCAGCTGCCTCTTGCAGCCAAGGTACATGCCCTTGACCGAAACCGAACCTGGGACCTTTCAATCTGAAGGCCGACGCTCTATCCACTGAGCCAAATCGGTTTCAGCGAGACAGAGCTTCTTAAAGTGACTGGTATAGTGCCCAGGGCATCAGCACCATGGCTGCTCACAGCCAGTGGGCGCCAGGACCCCTGAGTCAACCATTTGTGTGATCACAGAGAGGAGGAGGCCTGAACAGGGGCTGCAGCATTCACCTGCCTATGGGCTGTGGAAAGGGGTCAGTAGGACTACTTGGAAATGGGAGGAAGCCAGGTCCAAGGCAGGAACCATAGGCTGGTTAGCACATGGGGCCCATGTGCCCCACGCTTGCCATGGGGCATGATGAATTGAGGGCATGACTGTGCTGGAGGTCTTTGCCCATTAGAGTCACCCACCTGGGTTTCCTGTCAAGATGCTTAACTAGCACAGGCCAGACAGCTCTTAGGATGGCCTGGGAGACCTGCTGCCCTGCTTGCCAGTGAAATTAATGAAAATGATAAAAACATACAAGCAGTTAAAGTCTCTGAAAATGGTTCTAAGGGGAAACAAAACAAGAACAAAAATGCAACTTTTAAACCAACTTTTAAACATGAGTAAACTTGACCTGTCCAAAAGAAAAAAGGATAATAAAGACAACTAGCACAAAGATCAATTGCATTTCTTTTTAAAAAAATTTAATAAATATTTATTTTTCAGATTATTACAATTGATCCTCTTTTTTTTCACCCCATAGATCCCCTCTAACTGGCTCCCATCCCTCCCTCTGCCATTATATCCCCCTCCTCCGCTCCCCGCTGCATTGTATGATTTTTGTCCCTGACCCTGAATTGGCCCAGCAAGGATCTGAGGATGGGGCGGGACAGGGTCTTTGCAAAAGCTGTCCCTGTACTCCCCTTTCTCCTTTCCCCCTGAGAATTGTCAGTCCACACAAAGATCTGCTGTTAGGTCTCTGTATAATATTTTTTATTTCAGTCAGTGTATGTTTAATTTCTAGTTGGTCCTTTTTCATTTCCTCTTGGGTCTCACTAAATTTATCCATCTTTTCTTGGAAATTCTTGAAAAACCTTATAACTGTTGTTTGGAACTCTATATCCAGTCATTTGTTTTCCTCCATTTCTTTCATTTATGATCTGTTCCTTTATCTCCGCATTTTCGCTGCTACCCTGGGTTGGTAGAGTAGCTTTTTGTGCTAGGTGTCCTATATGGCCCAGTACCTGAGGTGGACTCTCTTGGTGAACCCCTTTGTGGACTGTATGAACAGCCTTGTTGTAGTTAAATCTTGATTGTTGTTGGTTGTGAGGATCAGCTGCGTCTATGGTGGGACAACTTCTGTGCTGGAGTCAGCCTTATGATATAAGACTTCAAAATTGCAAAAGCCTCTGTGCTCAGCTAAGATAGGGTGGAGTCTCAGGGCTGAGCAGACAGCTTTGGCTTCATGTCAGCTCTGCCCTATGTGGCCCCTGGGTCTCAGTGTCTCTTGGTAATCGCTGCAGCCCTCTCTTCACACTCACGCTCACATGCCTCCAGACCTCTACCTTTCATGGCTCCCATAAGTTTGTGTGCACTCTGGGGACCCATATGAGTCTGGGTCCCCAGGATCTCGCCCAAAACTGGGGTTCAGTGCAGAGGGAAGTGGAGTTCAGCACAATTGGGAAGTTCTGTCTCCCTCCTGCTAGAGAAAGCTAGTAGGACAATCAGCAGTCAGTCCTTTCTGTGCGCATTGGCGTGCGCTCCTCCAGACCTCTGTCTTTCTCGGCTCCCCTAAGTTTCCGTGCACTCCTCCCTTTTCATGACAGTCCAGACTCCCCCTGTATGCGTTTTGCCTGGAACTGGGGTTCAGTTCATTTGGGAATTTCTGTCTCCTTCCTGCTAGCGGAAGCCAGCCAGGCACTCCACCGCCCATCCTTTCCACGTGCCTGTCTCTGTACCTCAGCTTTTTGCAGCTCCTCTGAGTCTCCATAAGCCCTTCTCTTTCCTTCTAGTTCTAGAATTTCCACTCAGCCAGCTTTTCTATGGTTCTGGATGATGTCTGTTTTGTCTTTTAGCTGTAGTTTTGAAATCGTTGTGCGAGGCAGCAGTTCAGGAGTTCACCTATGCCACCATTGGGGTTCCTCTCTCAATTGCATTTCTATATGCCAACAATGAATATGTGGAAATCAAAAGGAAAAGCATAATATCAGTACCAATCACTTGTGAAAAATCAGTATAAATGAAGCCACTTTAAAATGGAGTGGAGCTGCCATCATCGGGGAGCTGCCATTCTGGTGGAGCTGTTATTCTGGGGGAGCTGCTATCCTGGGGGAGCTGCCATTCTGGGGGAGCTGCCTTACATGTCTTACTCTCAAACCTCTGGATGTCAAAGCAGGGCAAAGTGACCCAGCAGCCAGGCCTCCAGAAGAACTGTGTACAAGGATACCCAGAGAGCAGGTGTCATGAGCACCAGACTGGGCACTAAACACATTGTCTAGAACCAGCGTCACTGTGTTAGCTGGTCTGCAGCAGAGGAACGCCTCCTTCTAGGCATTGAGTTGTCCTCCTAGATGAACACCCTGGCCTTGGTCTCCTGATCAGAACACTGTTTGGGCTCCTGCCTGAATCAGTGGTTACCAAATAGCTATTTTTAAATCTCACATAACTGTTGTTGTGTCTCACTTTGGCCTTTTGTTTTTGGGTTAACAAATTCTAAAGAAAATGAACACTTCACTATAAATTATGGAGACCTTGTACCAGAAATGTGTAATGAGAGATAAAATCCTGATAAAGGAAATAAAGGAAGACCTACATACATGAAGAGTCATATTGGGAGACTCACCACAGAGAAGATGTCCATTTTCCTGACCCAGCAAGGTTTTCTTGGTAGACAAAGATAAACTTAATATATATGGAAAGGACCCTGAATACCTAAAATGCTTTAGAAAATAAGAATACATTAGGAAGGATCACTATCCATTGTCATGGCTTATAATCTAGATCAGCAATCAAGGCTGTTATAGTATTGGTGGAGAGAGAGACACAGAA
>PVJN01021569.1:9059-34569 GCA_004026805.1 Lasiurus borealis
TGTAATGAGGGCCCAGAATACAAGGCTGTACAGAAAGCTGGCTGACTGTGTGTGTGTGTGTGTGTGTGTGTGTGTGTAACACCCATAAATTAACACCAGAATCCAAAGTGCCTTCCCCTTCCTTCACCTCTCGCCAGAATTCCCTAAACACCCACCATTAACGAGACCTGTTTCGTGCTGAAATGAATACGTGCTATTCACTAAGAAAATGCTATCGCACAAACGGAGGTGTTTTGTTTTTTTTTCTAAATCTCTATTTCTGTGTTCTGAACCCAAATATGTGTTTCACCAGCCCACACAGTTTCTTTCCCACCAAAAAGGACAACATGCTGAACATTCGGGCAGGAGGGATGGGATCCTGCCCGCTGTATGGTGTTGACAAATAAACCTGGTTCCGCTTTGGGTGAAAGTGTCGCTTTGGTGGGTGAGACGGAGAATTTGCATTTTATAGCTTCGCAGGAGGGAAGACCATATGCCGGCCTTCTCCGGCCAAACAGCCGCCTACCATAGCTTACTAATCCTCCCGCCACTCCAGTCCACACTGGCCCGTTTACTCCGTTTCGTTTGGGGTTGGGATGGCTGGGATGGTTGCAACCTCCCTGCCCTAGAACTAATAATATTAGGCGACCGCTGGCAATAGCTATTTTTAACCGCTCTCTCTAATCACCGGCTTTCCAGCAACTCAGCGATCCGGGCACACAATATGTGCGACTCCCCGGAGAATATCACATGTTGGTTTTATTTTAATATCAGAATCCGCTTGCTTTAAACACATATGGGAGGGATTCTAGGATGATTTCCATCTAAAACCATAATCCGACTTTTCATGGAAACTAGATTATCGGGAGGACATGCAGTCATCCATCGAAAAGATGAACTTAACTTTTACACGGTGTCAGCGTGGCAATGTAACGCTGCCATAGTTTCAGATTGAACCAATAAGAGAAGTGTTTTTCACTTCGCTATCAGAATCTAAGTCCAGAATTTCTATGAGAAGAATATTAATATTGTCATGCCATTCACTGCCTGGAACATAGCTGGCCCTCAGGTTGCAACAAGAATAAAATACTAAGAAACTGTGATGCCCTGACTGGTGTGGCTCAGTGGATAGAGCGTCGGCCTGTGGACTGAGGGATCCCAGGTTCGGTTCCAGTCAAGGGCATGTGCCTTGGTTGCAGGCACATCCCCAGTGAGGGGTGCGCAGGAGGCAGCTGATCGATGTTTCTCTCTCAGGCCAACGGGAAGAATGCCAGGGAAACACCCATAAGCCAAGAAACACCAACATTGCCAGCCAAGCAACAAAAGTGTGTGTGGGGGGGTGTGCGGGGGGAGTCTGGAACCTTCTCCAGCAGGGCCGTCAGAAGGAACCAGCTTTTATTTTTATAACTTTCTTTTTTTTTTAATATATTTTATTGATTTTTCACAGAGAGAAAGGGAGAGGAATAGAAAGTTAGAAACATCGATGAGAGAGAAACATTGATCAGCCGCCTCCTGCACGCCCCCTACTGGGGATGTGCCCACCACCAAGGTCCATGCCCTTGACCGGAACTGAACCTGGGACCTTTCAGTCTGCAGGCTGACGCTCTATCCACTGAGCCACACCGGTTTCGGCAGGAACCAACTCTTGATCTCAGACGTCTGGCCTCCGGGCCACGAGACAGCAACCCTCGGTGGGTTAGGCGCGCTTTCTGCGGGGACATGGCTGACGCAGCCCAGGGCGCACATGCACCCAGTAAGAACACCTCAGTGGATGTCTTATACCGGGTGCCCCCCCTTCAGTCCTCCACCGCCTCTGGCCTGAGCTTCTCACTCCTCACAAGTTGGGGAGCAATCTTATCTCTGCGGATGGAACACAGCCGTTCACATCCACGAAACGGGTCCGCCACTTCGATCTTGCGAAGACTAGTTAGTTCCCCTAAAAGGAAATGAGGACTCAATGCCATTTCCCACTGAACCAAATATTGGATGGGGGGAAAACATCCTTAAAGAACCTGTGTGAAATTATACATTGGAAAGCCAATTCTTTGGCTCACACCCGATGCGATATTGAGTAAACCCTATTGATCATGAAGTCCACGATAAGCCAAAAAGAACCACCCCGCTTTGCCTTCACATATAGACATATGTGCATGTGTGCATGTTTGCATGTGTGCGTGCATGCATGCATTAACATATACAGTGGTACCTCGAGATACGAGTTTAATTCGTTCCGTCACCTTGAGGCGTGGGAAACTATGAGACGCTCGAGTCTCGGTAAACTGGTGGGTCGTGTGCAGCCGGCCGATCCGCGAGATGACTCCAATCTCAAATGTTGCTCGTATTTCAAAGCAAAAATCGCTCGCTCGACGGCTCGTATCTCAAAAATCTCCTATGTTAGGGCACTCGTATCTCGAGGTACCACTGTAGTTCATAGGCTGGACTGATGGTACCAGATTCCTACAGAAGGCAGGCAGGTGTCATGGCACCGGCCCATTCGGATCAGCCAGCAGGGACTGCCCGGAGGATGCTGGGTTAGACGGAACACACACAAGCTGGACTGCCGCGACTCAGCCATTCTGTTATAGACAGTGGAGGGGGGAGGGCATGGCACCCTGGGACATGGAAGCACAAATCTGACCCTCAGGCCTTCCTTCCCTCCCAGGTGCCACTGATGGAAACGCACTCCGTGCGACTCTGTGAGGCCAATAAACAGACAAGGACCCAAGTCCACGGGCAGAGAAGAAAAGGAGGAGCTTGTGACTCAGAGAGAGCGCTTCCACTTGATTTTCACAGGAAACCCGAGACACAGGTTTATTCCTTTTTATCGCTCGGGAGGTTGGGGGTTAGTACTTTGCGGTGCGTCAGAAACTAATTATCTCTGTGATTTCTACTGAATCTGTAATGAGCGTATTGATTTTTTTTTTTTTCCTCTTAAAATAGGCAATATTCCCTGGGAAAGAGGCCAACCTTTCTTGGCGCGACCTCTTTTTTTTTTCTTTTTTTTTCCCCTTTCTGGCGATTATTAATTTCTTTTTAATAGACCTCATCCTGCAAAATCAAATTTTTTATATCACAACGGGATTTACATTTATCTTGAGCGGCACGCTTTTCGTCGTCTATCAAACTCCGCTTAAGTTTCTAATTGAAATAATTTTTCAAGTGGTGAGCAATAAAGGGGCAATCAGCGAGGCATTTGAATTATTTAACCGGCTGATCCATTATTAATTCGGTTTTGTTCCTGGCCGCACGGTGAGGCGAAGCTGATGCCTTTGATTCTCCGATCTTCCCCGTCAGGAGGCGACGGTGGAAGGGGCTGTGCTTGCCAGCCAGCTGGTGAGCGGCGGGCTCCGGGCTCGCAGGCCACGGCGGCGTGGGTCGCAGTGAAAGCGAACACCCGAGCTTGGTTTTGCAACAGGCAGCACCAAACGCAGAGGGTGGGGAGCACAGCATGCCTACTCTTAGCCAAATGAAAAAAGAAACTGGCCAGAACCGGTGTGGCTCGGTGGACAGAGCGTCGGCCTGCGGACTGAAGGGTCCCAGGTTCAATTCCGGTCAAGGGCATGTATCCTGGTTGCAGGCACATCCCCAACACCTGGCCAGGCCTTAGGTTGAGGTCTCAAGGCCTCAGCACATAGGGGCCCTTTAAGAACTTACAAAGGGGCGGGAAACATCCCATATTTTGGAGACAAAAAAGGTGAGAACATATAAACAGAGAAAATTTCTGCATGTTGGGGCTCAGTGGATAGAGCGTCAGCCTGCGGACTGAAAGGTCCCAGGTTCAATTCCGGTCAAGGGCATGTACACTGGTGGCCGGCACATTCCCAGTAGGGGGCGTGCAGGAGGTGGCTGATTGATGTTTCTCTCTCTCATAGATGTTTCTGACTCTCTATTCCTCTCCCTTTCTCTCTGTAAAAAAAATCATTAAAATATATTTTAAAAATGAAAATAAAATAAAAAAGAAACTGCCCACCTGACAGGACGAGCCAACGCACTAAGAAAGACCTCGTCCTTCAGCATTTACGGGCTCGTCAATGCCCTGGTCCACATCCTTCCTTCCACTCACTAAGACAGACAGATCTTCAGTGTGGGTTATGTCATGGGCCCTCAGCTGGTTTATCCCATGGGCTGGTTTGCAGATTTCTGAAACCCTTTGCCCAGCACCTCTATCTGGCCATCCCTTTCCCAGCACAGACTCGTGCGGAATATCAGCCTCCCACTCCACCATCGATCGCCCTTTGCACGGAATGCCCAGCTGGTTCGTGCTCCCGCTGACCTGGGAGAGGGGCTACATTAGCCCTCTGCATGTTGGCTCCGCTTCCCAAAGGGGCAAGAGCGAAGAGCCACTGGCGGGAAAAGAAGGGATGTGCATCCACTTCCTGTCCTCACCCCTTAGACATCAGAGGGAGCAGAAGCAGGTGGTGCCACCGCCAGGATATTCCGGGAAAGCTTCCCGGCACCCGCTCTAGCCCAGTGGTTCTCAACCTTCCTAAGGTGAGACCCTTGCATACAGTTCCTCATGGGGTGGTGACCCCCAACCATGAAATGTTGCTGCTGTGATGCATCGTGATGTCAATATCTGCATTTTCCGATGGTCTTAGGCGACCCCTGGGGAAGGGTCGTTCGACCCCCAAAGGGGTCGCGACCCACAGGTTGAGAACCGCTGCTCTAGCCCCCAAAGGCCGTCCTTGGACGGAGCGGCTCTCGCCTCGTGGCTGGCTGTGCTGACCTCTGGTTCACAGCCCAGTGGCTTGTTTATTGAACAAACCAACATCAGGGCCTACTGTGAGCATGCGGAGTAAAATGACACACTGTGCTACCGCCCAGTGTGGCTCAGTGGCGGAGCGTTGACCTATGAACCAGGAGGTCACGATTTGATTCCTGGTCAGGGCTTGATCCCCAGGGTGGGGCATGTAGGAGGCAGCTGATCAAATGATTCTCTCATCACTGACCTTTCTCTCTCTCTCTCTCTCCCACTTTATTCCTCTCTGAAATCAATTAAAAGTATTTTTAAATGATACATTGTGCTTATCTTTACTCTCCGGCTCTAAGATTCCACCATTGGTTTATCACTTTTTTTTTGTAATGTACTTTATTGATTTTTTACAGAGAGGAAGGGAGAGGGACAGAGAGCTAGAAACATCGATGAGAGAGAGACATCCATCAGCCGCCTCCTGCACGCCCCACACTGGAGATGTGCTCGCAACCAAGGTACATGCCCTTGACCGGAATCGAACCTGGGACCTTTCAGTCCGCAGGCCGACGCTCTATCTACTGAGCCAAACCAGTTTCAGCGGTTTATCACTTTTTGATGAGTGACAATGACCATGAACCATACGGTAAATACCACTGCCTCCCTAGTACATGTTATCACAATTAGAAGTAGAATGAAGCCCTTACCCAGGGCTCCATGGATGAGAACTCAAGGTCGTGGTTTCTTCTCCCTAAAGTCCTAAAACCCAAGTGGTGATAGAAATGAGTGATGACCCTTCAAGATGGCAGGTGATGGAGGCAGAAGAGCTGCCTGTGCATCTGAGACCCCTTCTCCCCAACGAAATGGAAGGTTTCACAGGCTGGTTTATGAATAAATTCATGACGTTTCCAAAATGTCTTTGTTAAGAACCATTTCAAAATGAAGTCATCGAAATGACTGAAAAAATGTAGATCTCTGATTCCAACAGCTGTGTGTGTGTGTGTGTGTGTGTGTGTGTGTATGTGTGTGTGTGTTTGCGTGTGCGTAAGTGTTATACAGAATTCATTACCAGTATTCCAAACGTAGCCTCTCTATGAACATTTGTTCAGAATTGCTTTTGCACAATGGTTTGGAACATCAGTAGGGAAAGAGCTGAGTGAGAAATTCCAGAAGCCCAGACTTCTCCTCAGTTTGTTTTTCTTCCCTGCCTTATTTAAAAAAAAAATCATTCTTTAAATTTTAATACAATGACAAGGATTGGATACATTTTTTTTTAACTTATCAGTGTATGTTGTTAAGAGTAGGGACATCACTTTAATGTGGGAAATGGAAGCTATCTGCCAGGGATTTTCTTTCATGATCACACGGGGGTAAAGAAATCCTTCATTGGGTGCAAATTACCTTCCATCGGTATTTAATTCACCATGTAAGTATGATATCCTTTTTTTTTTTTAATTCAGCCTGGAGCTGCTAAAAGATGAGATTACATGGTCAAGATTACATGAGGAGATTTGGGCTCAAAAATATGCTAAAGGGTAACAAAATAAAAAAAAAACTACTATTAAAATAGATTGACCAAAGTAGCAGGTTAAGGATTAGAAATATTGCTGCCTCAACTGATCTAAAAGAAGAGTAGTTAAGTTCCGACACACCACCAGAATTGGAGAAAATCAATGTGTAAAGCATAGAGAACAGAAATCACCCAGACACACCCATAGAGGAACAGGCAAGTAGTGTAGAGTCCATACAATCCTCTATAATAAAAGCCTAATATGCTAAGTGTCTGGCCATCCAGTCAGCCATTCAACCAAGCAGAGTGTAATATGCTAATGATATGCTAAGGCTGCTCAACTGCTCGCTATGACGTGCACTGACCACCAGGGGGCAGACAGTCAACTGCAACCAAGGTACATGCCCATGACTGGAATCGAACCTGGGACCCTTCAGCCCGCAGGCCCAAGCTCTATCCACTGAGCCACACCACCAGTTTCGGCAAACCTTTAGGTGTTTTCATGGGGGAGGACCCACAGACAGAGGCTGACTGCTCCTGACCTATTTTTTTTTGCCACGCCCGCTAGTAAGGAGCCGTCACCGTTGCCACGGATGCACTAGCAATGCTGCGGGACTAATTTCTCTCTGTACCGCCAGCTCCAGAGGGCAGGGACCATGTGGGTGGCACCCAATTCCCCCAGTGCCTGGCACCTGCAGGTGCTCAGTAAGTATGTGTGAACCATCAGCTCATTGCTCCGCGTTTCCGTGATGGGCAGCCGAGGATGTTTAAGGTTTCACTGGAGCACGTGTGTTATGAATGTAGAGTCGCTACACAGAAAGCTTTGGATGACCTTGGGTGAACAGTGACATCATTTATTGCCAAATCCCGGAGGTATTCAAAACGCATCCTTCATTCGGACAGTGATGAGGTCCAAAAAATGTATAAACGGTACCCAATATGCGCAAATGCGTTTGAGGGCAGGATTCCCGTTGGTTTCATCATCCTAAGAAACCAGTCTGGAAGAGCAGACCCAAGGTCATCCATTAATGAAAAGGACTCTAAATATTTGATCAGCGGTGTCTTATCATTGAACTCTGTGGCTGACTGACCACCTAACCATCGGGTGTCCGATTCCTTCACTTAAAGAGAAACGTCGATGTCCTAGAAACCTGGGTCTAAACACAGGTGCTCAGACCGGCCTTGTTCCACTGACTCCTGGACCTTTGTTTGGCGACTTAGGAGCCAGCCCCTGACCTTGGCCTTTCGATTCCCCTTAACTGTGATCCACCAAACTGGAGGTCCTCCTGGGACTTCTTAGCTCCTGTCCAGTCCCTGGACTTCCTCACTCCTCAGAAACGACCACAATACAGCCAGCACTCCTGCGCTGGGTAAATTCTACCTCCATGGAGATGCGAGAAATAAAACTAGCGAAGTGGTTCATCCACTGGGTCTTGTGATCAGTCTGCACCTGCCACAGACTCGAGGTAGCTGGCCCCGGCCTGTGTCCCCATCAGTCTCAAGGCTCCGTGTCAGCTGGCATTTTCGTCTTGTATGTAGAGCAGGGGCCCCCACCCGGCATGAGAATTAGTTGTTGAACTGAACTCGAGTGGAGGCAAAAAAGGACATTTTCTGGCCATTAAAATCCTTCTTTCAAAAAAGGTTTCCCCAAACCCTTCCACTAAAATGTGCTTTAGAAGCAGCTGACAGGCAGTGTAGGAAAACTGTGATGATTTGGGTTTGAGAAGCGGACATGGCATTTAGCTAAAGACCCAACAAGTCAGCCTTTGGAGAAAAGAGGGGGCAGCCATCTGTCCCCCCCGCTCCAGTGCACTGTGCCGGTGGCTGCTGGTCCCGCCACGGAAACTGTTGGATGGTGGCCGCGTGGCTGAGCTCGTGGCCTGAGGAGGTAGCTGAAGCTGCTCTCCACTCGAGAGGAACGGAAGTCGTTTTCTCTCTGGAGTCCGGCGGAAGGGGCATGGCGCTTAGAGCAAAAGAGAAGCCACGGCAGCTTTGCTCAGTGGTTAGTGTCAGCCCGAGGACCAGAGGGTGGGGAGTTTGATTCCGAGTCAAGGGCATGTATCTGAGTTACAGATCAGCCAGTGGTGCAAGCAGGAGGCAGGCAACCAATCAATGTGCATTAGTTGGGGGGAGAGAGGTGGGGAGGTTCCCTCGATGGGCCTATGCCCTCTCATAGTCCAGGAGCCCTCAGGGGATGTCCGACTGACGGCTTAGGCCTGCTCCCACAGTCTGGCCTCCCTCTGTGGGAGGCAAGCAGCAGGCCCTGCTCGCCCCCCCTCCCCATTGCCCTTCTGCCACTACCGCTGGTTGCTCCCATCCCCTACTCCCCCCCCCCCAATCGCCATCTCCTTCCTCTGCCCACTGGCACCCACCTTGGCTGGCCTGGCACCACCTACTTACCAGCCCTGCTCCCCATTAATCTGTTGTTCCACTATTTGGTCAATTTGCACTTTAGGCTTTTATTATATAGGATTTTTATTCTATCTGCTAGCAGAAGAGCTGAGACCAAAATGGCACCAACGGGGCAGAATAGGGGGAGGGGGACATTTATGTCTCTTGTAAGGGCTGGTCAGAATAACCGGTGCAGGGGGAGGCCAGGGGTAGATGGTCCACGGGAAACCGGGTGAGGCAGTTTACTGGAAGCCCACCTCTGTCACCCCAGCTCTCACAAACAATTGCAGTCATCGCGCGGATCGGCCAGCTAGCTGCACACGACCCACCAGTTTACCACGACTCAAGCGTCTCATAGTTCCCCACGCCTCAAAGTTATGGAAAAAATTAAACTCGTATCTCGAGGTACCACTGTACGTAAGTGTCAAGTGCAGAGTAGAGCTGGAAATGGCAAGTTGTGGGCATTCAAGTATCACCCAGGAAAAGAGCGGAGAATAAAGGCGGAGGCGAGCCTGGGGTTGAGCATTAACGAGTTCTAACACTTAAGGGCCACGCGTGAGCTGGCAAAGACCGAGAGAGCAGCTAAAAAAGTCTGAGACGGCAGGGAATGAAGTCAGCTGGCAGTCAGAGAAAGAGGTTGTTCCGATGAGAAAGGAGTAGTCACTGAAAAGTGAAGATTGAAAACTGTTTATGAATTTGGCACCATGGAAGCCATTGGTGGCTTTGCAGTAAAGTGTTTTAGTGAAGGGAGGGGGCTGACTGGGTGATGAGTGACTATAAAGTGAGGACAAAAGGTCAGCGAGTGCAGACATGCCTTCAGTGCAGCGGTTCTCAACCTGTGGGTCGCAACCCCTTTGGGGGTCAAATGACCCTTCCACAGGGGTCACCTAAGACCATCGGAAAATGCAGATATTTACATCAGGATGCATCACAGTAGCAACATTTCATGGTTGGGGGTCACCACCATATGAGGAACTGTATGCCAGGGGCGCGGCCTTAGGAAGGTTGAGAACCACTGCTTTAGTGACATTTGGCTTTGAAGGATGAAGAGAGAGAGAAGCGGATAATAGAAAGTGAAGTAAACCGAGAGCTCATGCGCAGGGAAGTGCAGACAAGTTCATACTAAATCGGATCAGAGAGATGATGGAAACAGCAGCCATGAAATTCCACTCCATTCCACCACAGGCTGGAGGATGAGCGGTTGACATCGGACCCACGTCTCTTTGCCCTGAAGAGCAGGGTTGGGCAAGAGAACAAACACCAAGGAGACCAAACCCGGGCATCAATCTAAGTCACTGGCATCTGTAGGCAGGGAGATGGGGTAGGCCGGACTCACCGCATCTTCCGGTCACTTGCCATTTCCCAGTGATCACAGGGACACAGCTGAAAGTCACTGCTAGCTACCACTAAGCGACCACACAGCACCCAAGAGGAAGCAGGAAGCAAAGGCAATCATAGGCACCTGTGACTCAGAATACCACTGGAGCGAGCGTGCTGATAAACAGCGTGATCTGTGCCCCCGAAAGCAGGCGGGGGGGGGGGGTGCCAACTGGGCAATTCTTCCACACGAAGAGCCACAGAGTCATGTGGGCTCTCCAGCTGCGCATGCTTCCCCTGGCTCTTCTCCTTGCGGGAAACTTTCTCTGTGTTCAACCTCAGGCTCAAATGCTTGCAGCTGTACGAATGCTATCATTGGAGTTTTCAGGACAATTCTTGGGTGTGTCCCACCTCGCTAGAGAAAGGACCAGAGTTAGAAATGCGGAAAGCTCTCGGGAAAAGATGCCCTCTGACAAAAAAAAGATGGCTGGTGCTCAGGCACAGCGCACAGCGAGTTCTGGAGTCACATAAAGAAGCGCAGTGATGCCGAGACCGGTTTGGCTCAGTGGATGGAGCATCGGCCTACGGACTCAAGGGCCCCAGGTTCCATTCTGGTCAAGGGGATGTACCTTGGTTGTGGGCACATCCCCAGTAGGGAGTGTGCAGGAGGCAGCTGATCGATGTCTCTCTCTCATTGATGTTTCTGACTCTCTATCCCTCCTTCCTTCATCTCTGTAAAAAAAATCAATAAAATATATATATTTTTAAAAAGTGCAGTGATGATGCTTATCTCTATGGTGCGGGTACTAAAGGCTGAGCAGCCACACTGACAGAGACACAGCTCATTGACATGGAGAGGTTTTCGTCAATCTTGGGGTAAAAAGATAGAGAGGGAATGGGTAGAAGGAAAGAACGGGATGAGATGTTGACCTGGAGATATGACTGACGGATGAGGACCACATCCTCACTGCTCTGCAGGCAGCAGCAAAGCATGGGGATTGTCCCTAAGAGACGAGTAGGCAATCCAGTGGACAGGAGGTAGACCAGATGCCTAAAATGGCCAGGGTGCCTCACGCACTGGACTTCAATGACTTCATGGCCGAAGGAAATACTGTGAAGGCCTGTTTACCTCATATCCTTATGAGTGAAAAAGAGCATTCCGTAAGGCAACTGCAAGATTTAAATTCAGGATGACGATTCAGAAGTTCCAATAAACACAAATAAAAACCAGCACTGAAGAAGGGCCACATAGCAAATACAGTGCTACCTCAAGATACGAGTTTAATTCGTTCCATAACCTTGAGGCGTGGGGAACTATGAGACACTCGAGTCGAGGTAAACTGGTGGGTCGTGTGCAGCTGGCCGATCTGCGAGATGACTCCTATCTCAAATGTTGCTCATATTTCAAAGCAAAAATCGCTAGCTCAATGGCTCGTATCTCAAAAGTCTCGTATGTTAGGGCACTCGTATATCGAGGTACCACTGTATCCCCTCACATGACTTGCTCTGCTTCTGCAGGAAAGGGCTAGAATGCTACAACGGCCCAGTGAGGGGGAGGGGCAGGCAGTTGCAACTGACAGTTTTCAGATTGAGTGGAGAGAAAATAAAAAAAAAAAAAACATGTCACCAAGCCTAACCTTCCCATTGTCGCCATTTTATTTATTTCCAGTTGCAAAGACAAAAGCCAACCTGAAAGCCACCCCCCATCTAAACTGCTGTATCTGTACCCCACGAGGTGCCTGTCCTGTGGCCATTTCCTCGGGACTCAGGAATGGACAGACTTCCCATGAATAAGGCGGTTTTCCCCTCCACAAAACCCATTGGCTTCAACCAGCTGGCTCCCGTCCTGGAGCCCGCAACCCGGGCTGACACAGATAACAGGAGACGCTCCCAGAGGACAATGGAGCCTCCGGCCTCCAGTAGGCAGGATGCTCCCTCCCGGAGGCCCCCCAACCTCTCCGTGAAGCTGAGCAAATGGGGGTCCCTCCCCCGCCCAGGCTCAAGCTGGCCCTGACCTCTCCCGGGAAAAATTCAAAGGCAAATGTGGGTGCGTCCACCGCTAATCACATCTCTTCCACTTCCTGAACGCCCCTGTCTCCCAGGGCAGCCGCACCGGCGCATGCTCTGCCAGTGAAAGCCTGAGGAAGTGGGAACGATACCATGCGGTGGACACGGGGATGCATCTCCTTGATCCAGTGTCGTCGCATGCATCCGGTCCCTGTGATCCCATGTTCACGGCAGCTTTGTGAGGGGCACGTGATGGGAGGGTCGTGGATTAACCATCCTGGTCCCGAGTCAGAAGACCCGAGTCCATGTTGGCCAACGTTCCCCACCTTCCTGGGACCACGTTTGCTCGTCTGCAAAGGGCAGAGGGCTTGAAAGCCAAGGATGGTGGAGCGTCAAAGGCGGTCATCGAAGATCTCAGCACAGTGCCTGGCACACACAGCCCCGTGGGCTTTGGCTGGCACTCTCAGATCTGCCGTCACCATCGCCACCACCACCATGGAGGCCACTGGCTGAAACTCAACCAGAAACAGAAGACGCTGCTTCGGACCCTCCAATCGACTGCTACTTCCAACCCACCAATGAGCAACTGAGAAAGCAGCGGAAGGAAGCCGAGGGTGGGCTCTGGGGTCAAACATGCATTTTATTTTATTTATTTATTATATTTTATTGATTTTTTTAGGGAGAGAGGGATAGACAGAAACAACAATGAGAGAGAGACATCGATCAGCCGCCTTCTGCACACCCCCTGCTGGGGATGTGCCCGAAACCAGGATACATGCCCTTGACCGGAATTGAACCTGGGACCTTTCAGTCCGCAGGCCAACGCTCTATCCACTGAGCCACACTGGTTTTGGCCAAACGTGCATGTTAAATAAATGGGAGCCAGAGAGAGGGGGGTGGTGTGGCTGGAAGCTTGGGCGAAGGCTTGGGGCTTGTCTTTAGCTCTTGGTGAGGAATTCCAGATTGCAAGCTGCTGGCAGCCCTCCCTGCCCCCCAAATTACAACATGGGGAGAGGGGAGGGGAGCAGGGGGCGATCCCCTCCACCGAGAGCTGCAACGACAGGAGGGAACCCTGGTCTCCATTCAGCCCCCTCCCAGGATGAGGCCCCAAACCCGCACACGGCCTTTTACTATTGATGTTTAAGCAACACAACATGGCTGGCTTCAGGCCAAATCCATTTTCTGGAGATTCTCTCTCTCCAATCTGGAGAACATACGCCTGCGCTCATTTTTCAGAGACTCAACTATTTCTGAGGGTTCAAACACCCACCCTAAATGGTCTACCTCCTCTCCAGCTCTGTTCCTTTCTCCGCTGCCTTATTGTACTTGATGCTGTAGACCAGCGGTTCTCAACCTGTGGGTCGCAACCCCTTTGGGGGTCTAACGACCCTTTCACAGGGGTCGCCTAAGACCATCGGAAAATGCAGGTATTTACATCACGATGCATCACAGCAGCAACATTTCATGGTTGGGGGTCACCACCCCATGAGGAACTGTATGCAAGGGTCTCGGCCTTAGGAAGGTTGAGAACCGCTGCTGTAGACAGAGAGATGGGGCAGGCCATCCATAGGGGTGGGAGTGGGAGGGGGAATGTCACAGCGTTTAAAGCCACCGCCCTCCCCTCTGCGAGAGGTGGGGACCGGCGGCTCCTGCGGCTGAACAGTGGGTTTTCCTCACTTAAAGATCCGCAGCGAGTGCGATTTTCTCTCTTCCCGGTGCCAACAATTAGGAACACACGCTTCCTGTTTCGGAGCCATTTCGGGTTTAATTAGGATCCTTTAAGCCCCGTGTGTCTTAACAGTTTGACAGCACCGGCTTCCCCTTCCACACCCACACCCTGCCTTTTTCACACGCGCCCCGTTTGTAGTATTCCTTCCTTCTTCGGTGTCAATGCCAGGGCGGGGGGTGGGGAGGGAAGCAAGCAGAGAGCACGCCGATGGCTCCTTTCTTCTCTGAGCATCCTTCGAGGGGTGCCTGGAGGAGCGCTCGCCTTCCCCTGACTGGCCAGGACCTGGGAGCGAATTATGAAGGAATCGGAGTAAAATACGCCCGGGTGAGGGGCCTCGGGGGGATGGAGAGGAGGGCATCGCGGGGAGAGTGTGCGGGACAGTGAGTATAGGAGCTGTCCACCTCCGTGAGCGTCAGCACCCACCCCGCGTGGGTACGAGGCAGGGAAGCGGGCGCGATGCATAATGCATGGCGTCTCCATGCATGATAATTAGGCCGCTCCCCGCCCCCTCGGCTCCCCGGGCTGCAGAATCTCTCCGAGTAAGCACTTTGTTCTCGGGGCTTTGACAAAAGTGCCATTTAGGGACTTTCGCATGTACAGCCCGGCAATTTGTCATCACTTCCAGGAGAGGGGGAGGGAGAGCAGGGAGCGGCGGCTGCGGGTCCCTCGCCTCCCAGCCTTCCCCCCACCCCCACCCCCGGTGGCACAGGCCCCCCGGGACCCTCGCTGGAAGGATGGCACGGGCTGTGCCTGCAGGGCAGGTGCCCGCACGACCCTCTCCCAGGGCGTGCAAGGCTTCTCCTGGCAGCAAACAAGCACCTCACCTGAGACGTCTATCCCTGGCTCGTGCTGAGCAGAATGATTCGCTCTTGGAATAGCCATCGGCAAGGGAAGGTGTGGAAATATGTTCCCTACTTCTGTGTGGCTTCTCCAGTTCCCACCAAGAGGGAGGTTGCAGGTGGGATGGCATTAAAAACATTATTTATTCTGCCGAAACCGGTTTGGCTCAGTGGATAGAGCGTCAGCCTATGGACTGAAAGGTCCCAGGTTCTATTCTGATCAAGGGCATGTACATTGGTTGCGGGCACATCCCCAGTAGGGGGCGTGCAGGAGGCAGCTGATTGATGTCTCTCTCTCATCGATCTTTCTGGCTATCCCTTTCCCTTCCTCTCTGTGAAAAATAAATAAAAATATATTTTTTAAAAAAAAAACAGTATTTATTCAATGCCTGGTCAGCGTGAGCGCTGACCTATGAACCAGGAGGTCACAGTCAGATTCCTGGGTCAGGGCACAGGCCCAGGATGTGGGTTTGATCTCTAGGCTGGGACTAAAGATCAGGAGGCAGCCAATCCATGCTCCTCTCTCACCATTAACATTTCTCTCTCTCTCTCCTTCTCTGAAATCAATAAAAATGTTTTAAGAAAACACTCCTTATTCTAAAACATCATTTTTATTTTTTTATTATTTAAAATATATATTTTATTGATTTATTTTTTGCAGAGAGGAATGGAGAGGGACAGAGAGCTAGAAACATCAATGAGAGAGAAACATCGATCAGCTGCCTCCTGCACACCCCTCCACTGGGGACGTGCCCGAAACCAAGGTACATGCCCTTGACTGGAATCAAACCTGGGACCTTTCAGTTAGCAGGCTGATGCTCTATCCACTGAGCCAAACCAGTCTTGGCCTAAAATATCATTTTGAGAGCATAGGATAAAACCTACGATCATGCTATATTCATACAACCACGAAAAACCTCTGGGAAGAGGAATACATGTTCCAAAAGGAACACAGGTGACACTGGGAATAGACATGGTTACTTTAAAATGATCACTTTATTTAAAAAAAGCACTCTTTTATGTTTAAAGTAAAACACAGAGCTAGCGTGCACATGTGCAATTCCTCGTGGAAGTAGGGAGAAATCGGAATTTGTGCTGGAGTAAGCCCTACCCAGAGCACACTTCTTCAGCACCCCCTTCCACGCCAAGCACCCCGTGTGTGCGCGAGTCCTGACTCTCGCCTGGACCTGCTCCCCAGGGACCCTCCAGGGGGAGTAACAGAACAGCAAGCCCCTGAGAGCGGAGGGTTCGAGGACCAGTGAGAAAGGGTTACTGTACGTGACTTAATGAATGCCTGATTCATGGAGCTCAAAAGGCGGATTCAAGGAACCAGAAAAATGGTCTCTCAGCTAATTTAACGTTTTGTCATCATTGGACACAGACTGCCTTCAGCCACAGCACTCCGCTGGGCTGCCCCCAGGGACGGGCACTGCGTGACCCCGAGTTAACTCTCCCAGGCACCAGGTGGCCATCCTCAGTAGAGCATCTTCCTGACCCCCAGTTCTGAGAGAGAAATGCAGGGATCAAACCTCAAGGGCTGTGCGGACACAGTATGTTTTTTTAAAACTTTTTAAAAAAATATTTTATTGATTGTTTTTACAGAGAGGAAGGGAGAAGAATAGAGAGTTAGAAACATCGACGAAAGAGAAACATGGATCAGCTGCCTCCTGCACACCCCCACCAGGGATGTGCCCACAACCCAGGTACAGGCCCTTGACAGGGGAATCGAACCTGGGACCTTTCAGTCCGCAGGCCGATGCTCTATCCACTGAGCCAAACCTGTTTCAGCCACACACGGTTTTGATTTTAGCCGTATTTAGCAAGAGACGATCGCTGGCCAGACTCTTAGGACAGATCATGCAATATATACATCACGTATTGATCTGCTCAAACCTATACTTTCCTTCCCCCTTTCTTGGATCCTTTCCATCTGTGCATGTGGAATCGCGTAACTTGTCTGAAGCTGGGAGGCAGGTCAGCGTGGGCTAAATCCCAGCTCCGTCCCACATCAGAGTGTGTCTCCTGAAAGAAGTCAGTTCGCGTCTTTGATTCGCCCTGCCCTCTGGTCGCAAACAAAATTTCGTCAGGTGGCTGTCCGAGTCCCTTCCATCTCTAACTGGCCACGGTCCTAGGACTCTGAGGCCTTAAGCCTGGCAAAGTAGGGTGACACTGTCAGGAACGGGATGAGGTGGAAAGATGAATATTTGTGGGAAAAGATATGTGTTGAGACACATCAATGAAGGCCTCCTCCATGTGACCAGAAATATGAAAAATTTTGAGCAAAAAAAAAAAAAGGAGAGAGATAAATGTATATGAGGGAAAAACCACAGCAATATCTTAAAGCTGAAGTCCATAGTCAGGAGAAAAGATGAAGAATGGAAAAGCAAGAGGGAGGAGGGTCTTTGGCTGAGCAGCTCCATGTGGCTGGAACCCAACAACTCCATCTAGGATTTACGCCAACTTGAACATCAGTGACCCCCTGAGGTTTGAGCGTGGGAATTAGCATTAACTTCCTTATGGAGCAATAACTTCTCCAGAGCATCACAATAGGTTGTATTTTCTCATGCCTTTCGTTTAATGAGTTGCTTTTTTAACATACATTTTTATTGATTTCAGAGACGAATGGAGAGGGAGAGAGAGAAACATCAATGATCAGCTGCCTCCTGCACGCCCTTCCTCCCTAACCCCCTCATCCCTGGGAATCAATCCCTCAACCCTGGCATGTGCCCCTGCCGGTAATGGAACTGTGACCTCCTGGTTCATAGGTTGACGCTCCACCACTGAGGCACCCCTGCCGGCCAATGAGTTGCTCTATGAACATCTACTATCAAGAATCTAGTCAATCTAGTGTTATCACCAAAACATGGGAAACAGGTCTATTCCAAGTTATTTTTTTTTATATATTTTATTGATTTTTCTTTACAGAGAGGAAGGGAGAGGGATAGAGAGTTAGAAGCATTGATGAGAGAGAGACATCATCGATCAGCTGCCTCCTGCACACCCCCCACTGGAGATGTGCCCGCAACCAAGATACATGCCCTTGACCAGAATCAAACCTGGGACCTTTCAATCCGCAGGCCGACATTCTATCCACTGAGCCAAACTGGTTTCGGCTACTCCAATTTCTTAAAACATCTCCCCCATTTTGATTTTGTCAAGTTGTTACTTTTAACGTCTCACATCCGACGAGGACAGACATTTTTATTTTAGGCTTTCATATCCATTGTCACGACCATCTCTCGGACCAGCCCTTCATAGTCCCATACCCTCAGATACCACATCCATCACTTAACCAAGTTTCCCGCTTGGGGTTTTCCCAGAAATTCCTGCCGTAGATGTCTAAAAGACAGAATCACTTTCTACGAAGGGTCGTGTGAAATAAGAAATGTAAGGCTATCTACTTTACAGAGAGGCAGGGAGAGAGATAGAAAGTCAGAAACATCGATGAGAGAGAGACATCGATCAGCCGCCTTCTGCATGCCCCACTGTGGAGATGTGCCCGCAAGCAAGGTACATGCCCCCAACCGGAATCGAACCCGGGACCTTTCAGTCCGCAAGCCCACGCTCTATCCACTGAGCCAAGCCGGTCTCGGCAAGGCTATCTACTTTAAATAAAGGAAAATGACAGCCAATCACATGAACGCTCAGATGTATCGATGGGCAAACTAACACTGTATGTTTATAAGTCAGAGAACCACAATGTAAATCATATTGGCTTATTCGAAGAACTAAGGCAAAGGTCTCAGGTAGGGCGATTTGACTGGGTTATGACGTCAACGAATCATTAAAGTTCTTTTATTCCTCAAACTCCACAACGAGGGTGATATAAGAACCCGCTTCTGGCCAAGTCATCTCAGCACAGATGCTACCCATCCCAGCTGCCATGAAAATCTCTAACTGTGTACAGACGTCACGGTTGGAGGAACATGCTTCATTTAGATCAGTATCCTACACAGTGGTACCTCGAGATGCGAGTTTAATTCGTTCCGTAACCTTGAGGCGTGGGAAACTAGGAGACGCTCGAGACTCGGTAAACTGGTGGGTCGTGTGCAGCCGGGCCGATCCGCGCAATGACTCCTATCTCAAACGCTGCTCGTATTTCAAAGCAAAAGTCACTCGTATCTAAAAAATCTCGTATGTTAGGGCACTCGTATCTCGAGGTACCACTGTACTAGGAGCCCAGCACGTGAAATCGCCTGTCCCCGCCCACCGACCTGCCACCCTACCTGGACACCCCAACCTCTCCACACAGAGCCCAGCACACCTGGCCCAGCCCCAGCTCCTCTGTCCTTCTCTGGCCGCTTCAAGCTCCGCCCTCAGTCCCTCGGGGCGCCTGGGGCTGGTCCTACCTTCTCCAGGAGCCTCCACGCTTCTCCCCGTCTCTGGAGCCACGCAGTGGCACCGCCCTATCATGGCGCTGGAGGAGAGCACGGACGCCTTCTGCCTGCTGTGCTGTGCTCCCTCCCCTGGCCGGTGGGCAGCGGGGCACTCTCAGTGCAAGCGGTCGGTGGCGAAGGGCTGGTGAGGGGGGTGCTATGGGCTCTCACCCCCTGCCGTCCCGGGACAGGATGGTCGCACCCCCTCTGGGCACCTCCCCACTTCCGCCCCCTCTCCGGAGCCATACCCCACCACACGTGCACTGGCAGCCTTCTGCGATCAGTCATTACTCCTTACTGCGTCCTGCCCATTAGCATATTAGCTCTTTATTACCCTATATAGTAAAAGGCTAATATGCAAATGGATCAAAAGACAGAACGAAGGGTCGCTATGACAGGCACTGACCACCAGGGGGCAGAAGCTCAAGGCAGGAGCCACCCTCTGGTGTGGTTGGTGCATTCCCACAGGGAGAGCGCCACTCGGCCAGAAACCAGCTCGCAGCTGGCATGCCCAGCGGTGGTGGCAGAAGCCTCTCCCGCCTCCATGGCAGCGCGAAGGAGCAGTGAGCCGAGCGGTAAGGAGCAGAAGGCAGCTGGGCAGGAAGGAGCAAGGGGTCCCGGACAGCAAGAGGGTGCAGGCCAGGCTGAGGGACGACCCCCACGTGTACAAATTCCATGCACCAGGCCTCTAGTTATGATCATACAAGGCTAATATGCGAATCAACGGAACGGTGGAACGACCGGTCACTATGATGGGCAGTGACCACCAGGGGGCAGACACTCAACACAGGAGCTGCCCCCTCGGGGTCAGTGTGCTCCCACAGGGGGAGCACCACTCAGCCAGGAGCCTCTGCTGCCTCTGAGGCAGCGTTAAGGATGTCCGTGTTAGGCCCTGCGGGGAGCGAACCTAAGCCGTCAGCCGGACATCCCCCTAGGGCTCCCGGATTGCAAAAGGGCGCAGGCCAGGCTAAGGGACCGCTGCCCCACGTGCACAAATGTCGTGCACCGGGGCCTCTAGTGGGATCCTAAAACAGAGCGGGTATCAGAATTCTGAAAGTTATACATTTTACCTCTTGTGAACTCTTCATCTGCAACGGACAGGGAATCCACTAGGATTCCCTCACTTTCTCTCTCTCATTCATCTTTTCCTAATGAAAACCAAAAGCCATTGCTTCCCACGCTGTACAGTCTTAGAGCCAGGTCAGGGGTTTGAAATAGCTGCCGTCACTGCTACTCCTTCCCAGCTCCGTGGCACAAGCTTGAACACCATACAAGCGCTTCCATTTCCAAACGCCCCCTGCACTGTGACGCTGAGTTTCCCCACACAGCCTGGCTCTGAAAGCCTTTGCAAGCTTCCCGCTGCTGCCTGAACTTTCCTCCTCCTCCTCCTCCAGACTCAGAGGTCAGTCTCCAAACTTACAGTCCTGACCTCCACTTCCAAGCCTACAAGCTGCATGCACACCTGCAACACACGTGTACACATACACACACACGCGCGCGCACACATCATTGCTGCCAACCCCCAGCCCATTCCTCAAATTGCTTCAGCACGGACCCATGCATCACAGATTTCTACAGAAGCTGCTCCTCTTCTGAGAAGCCTTCCCGGATTTCCGCTCACAGCTTGCTCCCTCCTCAACTTTTAATGTTTTGTGTGTGTGTGTTTTCTGAATCATAAACAACTCGGTTTTTAATTTAACTAGATGAGATCACCAAGTTTTGCCGGAAATGGAACATCGTTTCACTGATAGAAAGAGGTGGACAGGCAGCCCGGAAGGCTGGCCAACAACCTGAATGCCTCTAACCACTCACTGTTGAGTGGAGACATTGTGAGCTGAAGCGGCCTCCACCTCTGTTTGTCTTTCATATTTTTGTTCTTAGAATTTCCTGCCTAAAGGCTGTGGGTGTGTCCCAGAGTCTCAATAAAAGGGAGAGCAAGGCCCGAGCAAAGGGGAGTCTTCTCACTAGAGGAAGGCTCCTGCCTGGCCCCCCAATATTCCCAAATTAATGCTTTTCTAGCCTCTCTTTTCATTTGCGTGAGGCCTCCTCCAGAACCCGAACCCTGAACGGGAACCCTGAACCCCGTGGGACGTGAAAGGGGTTCCCACAAAGTTGATCTTCTCATTTTATTAGTGTATACCTCAGTTTTAAGAAAGACCTTATTCCCTTGTACCAGTTTTCATCACAATTCCCCAGTGAAATGGCCAGCGCTTTAAGGAGGAAAACCATCTTTACACGGTTCTTATCTTATCCCGTAGACCCCCAGGTCATAAAGGAAGCGTAGGAAATATTTTCAGGCGAATGGAGAAACACTCTCCTTCTGAGGAGGGCCACTGATGAGTCTATGCTGGTTTCAAGGTCAGTCATCAGAGACATTAGAACGTTCTGTAATGAGTACCAGCCGCTTTAGATAATGCCAGGTTGTCACAACGGGCACAGAAGAGGTATCTATCTATCTATCTATCTATCTATCTATCTATCTATCATCTATTTATATACCTATCCCTTATCTATCTGTGAAATATATCTATATATGCATATATATACATATATATATATACATATACAGTGGTACCTCAAGATACGAGTGCCCTAACATACGAGATTTTTGGGATACAAGCGGTCGAGTGAGCGATTTTTGCTTTGAAATACGAGCAACATTTGAGATAGGAGTCAACTCGCAGATCGGCCGGCTGCACACGACCCACCCGTTTACCTCGACTCGAGCGTCTCCTAGTTTCCCACGCCTCAAGGTTATGGAAGGAATTAAACTCGTATCTCGAGGTACCACTGCACATATCGTACAAAACTGCTTATTTTCTTTTTCAGTTTTGAAATGTAAATATTAGTAAGTACAAAAGCAAAGGAGTTTTTTTTTTAATATATTTTATTGATTTTTTACAGAGAGGAAGGGAGGGATAGAAAGCCAGAAACATTGATGAGAGACATCGATCAGCCGCCTCCTACATACCCCCTACTGGGGATGTGCCCGCCACCAAGGTACATGTCCCTGACCGGAATCGAACCTGGGACCCTTCAGTCCGCAGGCCGACACTCTATCCACTGAGCCAAGCCGGTTTCGGCGTAACATGTTTTACCACACAGCAGAGATTTCTACGAAGCTCGGCATATAACTAAGAAAAAAAATGGGTGCTTGGGAGATGACATTTTATAGCAGAGCATCTAAAGGTTAATTTGGTTACACCGAGCGACAAAAATTATAAGTCTTTACAGCTGTGGTTCACCCTTCCTTTTCTGGTTCCCTTCAAAGAGAACCAAAATTTATCCCAATTATCCAATAAATAATAGGTGGTGATTCCTGTCTCAAGCTCCCCGTCAATTTTAAGTGTTTGTATGGCCTCCTTTCAGGAGGCATGTGAAAACTAGAAGGAATTAAAATTGCTGTTCTTTGTTTTTTTAAGTTGATTCATCCTCCAGGGTGCACCCTCTGATGGGTACATACTGCGGTCCAGCTCTCAGCATCTCTGACTTACGCTGTGATAACTGAACTGCAGAATGGCTTTGCTTAGGTTCGAAACCCTGTCCCTGGTTTCATTCTATCATACAGTTTGCATGCAGGCACACCTCACAGTCTCAAAAAAATATATAATATAGCCCTAACCAGCGGTTTGGCTCAGTGGATAGAGCGTCGGCCTGCGGACTGAAAGGTCCCAGGTTCGATTCTGGTCAAGGGCATGTACCTTGGTGGCGGGCACATCCCCAGTTGGAGGTGTGCAGGAGGCAGCTGATGGATGTTTCTCTCTCACCGATGTTTCTAACTCTAGCTCTCTCCCTTCCTCTCTGTAAAAAAAATCAATAAAATATATTTAAAAAAATAGTATGGGCAGTAATGAAGCATATAAGGCCACAGACCCATGCACACCTTTGATTACAGTAAACCCACACGGGGAGGTGGCCTCGTGGGGTAACAGAGACCTGGCTTTACAAGGAGCCGAGTTTCGGGTATCCCCACTGACCTGTCTCCGGACCTGTCCCTCACCTGTCCACACACCCACCGCCACAAAACAGTCCAACAACTGAAAGAGGAGAAAAGTGCATTCACTGCCTCTCACTTACCTAACAGAACTCAAGCTAGCGGATGGGAGCTGACAAGGAAAAGGAAATGAATTTTTGCACGCACACACTGATTCACAAAAACTGATATTTCATTTTCTCCACACAGTTCTGTATTGTTCAGCTGGAAGGCAAATGGAATATAGTCATTCTCAGAGCTGAAAACAGGCCAGGAAGACATGTGGCTTTGTCTGAAGACCTGGCCACGCTCAGGACGTGAAGAAAGCGAAGTCCGGAATCACAGCTCCCGTCTGACCACGCCTGATGGACCCTGTCTCCAAGCCCCATCTCATTTCCTGGGAAACTGACTTTCAAAGAAATTACTTCCTGGACGACGTGAGGACCAATGGAGGCCACAGAGGCCGGTGGACGGGTCAACAGGCACGGGGGAGGCCCAGCTCTGCCACCTAACCGCTGTGTGATGGGCAACACGTCTCTGACCCCCATTTCTCCAAGGGGTGACCCCAGCGACGGTGACCTGTAGCTCCGAGCATGATAGGAAGTAGCGTCTCACAACCAGCAACCGAGAGTGTCAACTGTTAATTCTGAGCTGGGTTCCACGTTTCCCAGAGGCCTCTGCAGTCCAGCCCTGCACCTGCTCCATCCGGGACCCCTCAGGGGACGCCCACCTGCCGGTGTAGGCCCTGTGGGATCAGGCCTTAACCAGCAGCTGGACATCCCTCTCACCATCCGGGACTGCTGGCTACCAACGAGGAGACCCACCCTCCCCTCCCACCATTCTCGGCATCTAATGACTCAAGGTTATTATTGACGCTGTCATCACCATTATCCTAATCGTCACGAGTGTGTGTGACATGGAAGCGGAGGGCCTGACACCTTAAATGCCCCTTAAATGTGAATTTCCTTTTTCTCTCCTTCCTTTTGAATTTGGGAAGAAATACAATCAGGACTTCTTGCTTCAAAGAAAACCAAGAGAATTGGATCCGTTCAAATGCTATTGCACAATTTTCGAAGCGGAGAGGGATGTGAAAATATAAGAGGGTATTTTCTCTCTCTACTGTCATTAGCCAGGTGGTCGGGGGGGGTTCTGAGGAGCAGTTTGTGGGACCAGGTGCTGCTGGAAACCAAACATTGTCTCACTCAGAGAAAGACGTGGACAGGAGACCGGAAGGCTGGTCCACCTCCATTGCTCCGAAAGGTCAGAGCTCATCACTCACTGTTGAGTGGAAACACTGTTCACTGAAGCAGCCTCCACCTGTTTGTCTCATGTAAATGTCTGTTCTTGGAATTCCCTGCCTAAAGGTCATGGGTGCATCCCAGTCTTAATAAAAGGGGTAGAAAGGTCAGAGTAGTCTTTCCACCAGAGGAAGGCTCCCGCTGGCCAAAGAATTGATGACTGGGATTTAAAACTGCTTCCTTCCTTATATATATATATATTGATTTTTTACAGAGAGGAAGGGAGAGGGATAGAGAGTTAGAAACATCGATGAGAGAGAGACGCCGATCAGCTGCCTCCTACACACCCCACTGTGGAGATGTGCCCGCAAGCAAGGTACATGCCCCCAACCAGAATTGAACCCGGGACCCTTCAGTCCGCAGGCTGACGCTCTATCCACTGAGCCAAACCGGTCCCGGCACTTCTTCCTTCTTGCTGGCTCTGCAGGATCAACCTGCATCCATAGGAAAGCACAGAACTAAACTATATTGTACCAACCAGACTCTGAGTTGTTTCACTTAGGGCTTCTGAACCGCAGCACCACTGACATTTTGGACCAGAAACGTATTTTTTGTCCTGGCGCCATCCTGTGCATAGCTTGCTTGGTGTTTAGCTGCATCCCTAGACTCCACCCACTGTTAGCTGCATCCCTAGACTCCGCCCACTGTTAGCTGCATCCCTAGACTCCGCCCACAGTTAGCTGCATCCCTAGACTCCGCCCACTGGGTTCGGGTAGCAGCCCCTTCTTCCCAGAAGGCCGAGAACTAAAAGCGTCTCCATGTATTGCCCCATGTGCCCGGCAGGGTGAAATCTCCCCAGGTTAGAATCACTGATTTAACTGAAAAATGCAATTTATCAGGAGCATGCCCCCTTTTCATTTATTTTTCTTTTTAAATATGATTTTTCATTTTAAATTTACTTTAGAGAGAGAGAAAAAAAGAGGGAGGGATCAATAGAACCATCCATGACGAGAGAGAATCATTGATTGGCTGCTTCCTGTGTGCTCCTCCTGGGGATCCAGCCTGCCACACGGGAATGTGCTCTTACCGAGAATCGAACCCTGACCTTCTGGTTCACAGATCCACCTTCAGCCCCTGCGCCACACCAGCTGGACAAGAGCCTACCCCCTTTTAAGATGATCACGTGATAAAAGGAGGGGGGAGGGGGCCTTTTTGATCCACCTGCCAAAAATCATCCGCCTACAATAAGTCCCGTGAACTTCACCTTGCCTCTCCTGGCTCTGTTTAGAGCTTTATACTAACCCATAACATCTGTGCTTTTTCTGCATTTCAGAAAAAAACAATCATTATATGCCAGACTCTCCCCAGGCAAAGACATGTAGAACAGTGGTTCTCAACCTTTCTAATGCCACGACTCTTTTTTTTTTTTTAATATATTTTATTGATTTTTTACAGAGAGGA